>BMAO01024014.1:0-70496 GCA_019973975.1 Trichonephila clavata
TAGGTGCAAAATGTCGCAATTTTACCTTTATTGGGGAAAATAATCCCTTGTTTTTCTCTGAACCATTGTACATCGTTTTTCGCTGCAAGGTCTCTGATTCTCTTAGTCGGATACTTGACGCTCCGGATAATAGACGTTCGGAAAAACGACGTTCAACTGTAAAGTCAAAGTCTAAAGCAGTCTAACATAATTTGCTAAAAAATATATCTAATTATCACCCTTACTATTAATTTTAATCAAATGTTCATTTGTGTTAAGTGTATTGAAAAAATTATCTAATTTTCAAAAAAAAAAATAAAATAACCATTTGAAATATACAACCTCTGACAATAAGGTTCGGGGAATAGTCCTATAACATTAACGTAGATGAAATATTACCGAAAACTACCCTACTGTCCTTCGAAATAGTTACCTCCCATAAATATGCACCGCTGAGATCTGCTATACATGTACAGGAACTTTGCAAGAAGTCTTCTTTTGGGATGTTCAAAAACCTCGTCACGTTTCGTTGGATGTCAGGAATACCGTCAAATCTCTTTTCTTTCAAAGCGAATTTGAGTCGTGGAAAAGGAAGAAGTCTGGAGGATTGAGACCTGGCGATTATGTTGGATATTCAATTTTGCACTACCCCTTTTTTTTCAGGAACTGTTTGACGAATATTGACCGCGTGAAGGTGAGCATTGTCATGAACCGAAGACCATGAACCTTGTTGTGCGAACTCGTGTAATGATTTGTCACACGGATTCACGGTTAATCTACAGTTCATCAGCTATCATGCGCACAATTAATTGACGGTCTTTAGTGATTAATCACCTCACTTTTTCTCAATGTTTTCGTCACTGGAGGAGATTGACCAATTTTCCACTACGGGGTTGTCAGAAATATTTTCTCTGCCTTCTCGAAAACCGGCGAGCCACTCGTGCACACACTTCATGAAAAATGCTTGATCTTTATGGGCACGTACCAGCATCGCATAAGTTTCTTTCGGTGTCTTGCCAAGCATAAAATAAAACTTTAAACTGATCTTTTGTCTCTTCATTTTCCTGTTCTCAGTTAAGAACCAAACACTCTGAACGATCACTTTTGTAAAACAAGTCATACACGGCAGATGATCAACATCTGCCGCTAAGTATGTGCAGCGTTTTGTTTCGCTAGCGTTGCCAGATCGGCCATTTTGACTTCATTCACCGAATTTTTTTGTCAGAAGTTGTATATTAATACCGCATAAAAAATTTTAAAGTCCTTTTTTATTCTTTGAACTCTCTATTAAGTCTATTTTTCAATATCATGCAAGAGTTCAGATCAAAACCCTAATTTAAATAATATAATGGTTTGCTGAGAAAATTCCCAATGTGGCTCATATTTTACTTTTCTTCACACTTAATATACAGAACAGAAGCAAAAAGTAATATGCTCTTTCGTGGCTACAACTTCCATCGGAAATTCTTTTCTCATTAACACATTCTCGTTAAATCTTTCGCTTTTGGAGACGTTAATGTCTTCATGGAGCTTTCAACTTATAATAAATTTAGAAAAATGCTGAAAGTCTGAAAATGTGCTGTTTTTCACGAGATAAATTAATTTACTAGAACAGAGCTTTCAGTGTTATTATAACAGCCCCTGATCGAAAATGCTTCTTTTTAACTTCATTTCAACCACTTTCAACTTCATTTATGAGTCGGCGATGCATTGAAGGTCTCGTTGCAGATACTTTTTTTTCCCTCTTATTATGGAAAAAAGAAACCATTACCGGCAGCTATTACATTACTGAAGTCATTATGCAACAATCGATTGATGCGTTCTTTCAATAACTAGCCCAGTCTACGTCCAATTAAAGGTTACTTCAGCATGTAGAAGATAATTTGAATAGAATTAATGTTCGAAAAGGAAGAATTTTGGTTTGGATTAGATCGCCAAAGGCAACAAAATGTGAAACGTTATTTACTTCGGATTTGATTATGGATTTTTGAAAAGTCAAATGATGATAATAATCTTCTTTGTTAAAAATTGGCTTGGAAATTTATCGTTAGACAATAATTATCGAAGTCCTGTTTCGGAAGGATTTACTTTTTCATCATTTGAACAATGATCGTACTGTATACACTGAGTAATATTAGAAACATAATTTTCTTTTAAATACCTTATCCTTCATTCTAAATTATTTTTTAGCAATGTTTAAAATAATATAATTCAAATACTGATATTAAAAGAAAGGATAATTTTTTTGATAAAAGTGTAGATTTGGAACAAGAGTGTAGTGCTACTTTTTAGTCAATATGTTGTAAAAAAATCAGTTTTGGTTAAATATAAATATTCTCGAGGTTTTAGAATTATTTTAAAAATCTACAAAAATAATCAGTTTATGATTTATTTTTTCAGTATGTTATAAAGATTAAAAAGAGCATCTAAAGTCAAATGAATTGGATTTAAACAAAATCATTTGAATATTTATTCATAAAATGCAATAGATATGCTTGGAACAAAACGGAGAGAATTCATAATGGAGAGAATATTCATAAGTTTATAATTTACTGAAATTATAATGTATTCCTCAATTTAAGAATCAAAGTAATGAACCTGGTAAATAACTCTTAAAACCTTGGAATAATTTAAATTTTTTGTACATATTTTTTCCCACCAATTTGTATATATAAAATTATTTTTCAAACATTTCGTTTCTTGTATTTCCAATGTTTTAAAAGTTAAACTTTAATTATATAAAAATGTAACTTTAACTATTAGAAATCTAGATAAGGGATACTTATTTTTGAGCACATCATTTCGGAAGACTTACATATTTATAATTTACATAAAAGCTATTTCACTAGCGGGATCTTACGTAGATTATGCTATTAATCACCAGTCATAAATAGACAAAACCCTCAACTGTTTTATATGAAACGTAGTTTGAGTCGGAGTTTGAGAAAATAATGCCACCTGACTCATCATAAAAAGAAAAATATAACGCATTACCCTAGGGAGTTTATTTCAAAAGATGAGCCTTTTTATTAAGATTCCAAAATGCACTTTTCTTTTTAAAATCTTAATTTTAAGTCTGTAACTCAACATAAGCAATAAATTTAAAAATAAAATAGAAAACATTTTTGTAATACTTAAATGAATTAAATATTCGAAATGTTTACCTTCCAGACGAATGCTGGCTATACATCTTCCTAGGAAAATACTTGATAAGTCGTGTGAACTAGCTAAATTTATTTCTTCCACTGTTTCAGCAATCTTTTTGCGCGTTTATATTATATTTTCAATTGATTTTAAAAAGGGAAAACATTTTTGTAATCCCTTCATGAATTAAATGTTTGAAGTGTTGCCTTTTAATTCATGAAGGAATTACTAAAATGTTTTCCCTTTTATTTTTAAATTTATATCTTAATTTGTATTACATACTTAAGATTGTTTTTTAAATAAAGTCATTTTGTATAAAAAAAATTAATAATAATTGTAAAATAAAGAAAAATAGCAAGTGCTGTACTATTTTTGAATCTTATTAAAATAGGTCACCTTTTGAAACAACTTGCTTAGGCTAGTTTGGAATATTTTTCTTTTTATAGAGAATCAAAATTAGATTAGCATCATTTTCTTAAACCAACCGAACTATGTTAATTTTAACTAAACCAGTACAGTTTGTTTGATTTGTGACTGATGTGATTCTGTTTGATGTCCATTTTCCACATTTTCAAAACTATACTAGTCATTACTTAACCATTATTTTTTTAAATTTTTTCTTGAACTGATATTATCCCCTCTTCACCCTGTGCCCACCTGACGTTGAGTTTCAGGACACCCTGTATAGCTTCAGAATTAGATATTCTGAATACTGCCCAATAATTCTGAAGATATTGACAACAATATTAACATACCTGCGTAAACAAACATATTGCAATACATTTCATAACATCTACATTTAGGATAAAACAATTGAAGATATATTTAGCATATAAATGAATCAAAAGTGTATCGTTGGTATTATAACGTTAATGAGATCTTTTTTGTTGTTAAAAGTAATTTGCCAAACATTCAAATGTATTTATTAGATCTTAGTTATGCTGATTTATTGCCTGGTTTAAAAAAAATTACAACACTGGCTATTTTCTCAGAAAAACAGCAGTATAATGTTCAAGAATTGGAAAGCAAACTAATCATTTTTCAAACCAATGTTAATTTGTATAGATTCAAAGATTTGTGGGTCCGAATACAAATACGATTCCAGTATACGATATGATTACTCGAATACGGTCTCCAGTATATTGCAATGCATCTGACACCAATCTGAAGAAATTAGAACAAGTTCAACTGAGTGCTGCTCGTATCATTACAGGACTAAGGCGCGGTTGTCCACCAACAACTGTACTTTTTGAAGTTGACCTAAGACCGCTACAAATAAGAAGAAATATTGGCCTTGTTAAATACCATAACAAGTTATCCAGTTGCGATCACTTTAACAAAACTTCAACTTACCTAAACAACTGGAACAACTAACAAAGGCTTAAGAAGAACTGCACTTTCAGTAAAATAGAGTCTTTGGGTATTCTTAGTAAAAATGTTGAGCGTCACTTGATTAAAAGTAGCTTAAATCCAGCTGAAGGACTTCCCGGAGTCCATTTCCACTACAGAAAAAAAAACCTCCCCTTCTACAATCTGTAAAAATGATTTTGCTACGGAGCGCCTCAAAAACAACTGACTTTGGAAGTTATCAACAATATTCCTACCAACGTCATTAAACTTTACACTGATGGAAGCAAAGTCAATGATATTACAAGAAGCGTTATTTACATTGAAATCCTAGCAGACAACTTACTCTTAGCCGAAGTAACCCTGACTCGTGTTCTGTCTTTAGAAGTGAATTAGTAGCCATCAATGAAGGACTTGAGTTAGTTAAATCTGAGAGAGATTCTGACGATCTCTCTTTGGATTTTAACGGACAGTCGAAGTTCCTTGCAACATCTCAGCAATTGTTATCATATTAGACATAAAACTAGTCTTTCTATCTTAACCAAGTCAAAGCATATTTCGAAGAATCACGAAATCCATGCTTAGTGGATCCCTCGGGTCATTCACAGGAACGACCTTCGGACAAACTTTCGAAGGAGGGCTGCAAACAACAAACTCCCTCTACTTTTGCTTTAACTGCTCAGGAATTCTTCACACTTAAAAAAATTAGATTTCAACAAGGAATGGATGAAGCCTCATACTAATTACTGGTACCAAAGTGAAATGCCTGGTTTTTCTCTTTCCCTCTTCTGTGACAAAAGCTCCTTCACCGCCATTGCACGCCTTGCTAGGTGGACATATAAATAGTCTAAAGTTTTGTGGGAACACTAAAACATGTAACAAATGTACTGTTCAACAGTCTTCACCCTGGCACATTCTGGACTGTCTGGGTCTTTCTCGAGAGAATATTTATACTTCTCCACTTCTTGTGTTCGATTTCATCAGAATTAACGATATTATTGATCTTGGCTGACTTCGCCAGACCTTGGAGTATTAGTATTAGTATTAACATATTTGGGTCCTCAAGTATTGGGCTAAAATCATGATTTCCCCACGCACACCATCCCATTATAAATGTATTCACGTGTTTTCCACTGAATTCAAATTTGACTTCTCAAAAAAAAACTCGAACTTTTTATTTTTAACATTTGAGATCTGATACAGTTTTACATTTGATTATTGGGTAAGCATATCAAAATATAAAAATTCTTCAAAAAGTTTTTCAAAATTAAAAAAAAATCAAATGTTACGGGTTTTTTAAACCAAGCTTATTTTATTTACCAATGTGTGTTACTATTGTTAGCTAATAAGTACTTTTTAAAAGGAAGTTTCCACAAAAATCAAAAGTGAGCAACAGTGCAACGGTGAACTGATTGTCTGGAAACACGAGATTGCATTTATTATGGAACTATGATGTCATATGAATTTAGCTTTCTGATATATAAAATTCCTTGGTAGCTATTTGTATTGCATATCTATAATAATATAAGGAGGACAATAAGTTTCATAGATAACGACTGCAAAAATTTTGTTTAGTTACCTCAGTTGACAACATTTTTCAAATTCAAAATAAAAATTCATTATTTACTTTTTAAAAAAACATAGACTTTCTACTTTAAATTATTATATAGATTCACAAATATTTTTTTTTTAATTTCCCAGTTATTTCAATGATACTCTAAGAGAGCTTGTACTTATCGATATGTATTAAAAAGTTAACCAACAGCCATAAAAATTATTCAAGTTATTAGAGTTTCCAAAGAAAATCAGCAATAAATGTACTTTACTGTTGCCAACCCTAACTGAAAACTACCCTACAAATAAATTTAACTAAAAGAGAATTCTTTAAAAAGTTTGCAATATACAAACATTCTAACAATAGTTTAATTACATTTTTAGATATGAACAGATAATGTGCATGTGTGTCATTATTAAAGATTCATTTTTAAAGCTCAAAAATTTGGGTTTTTTGCGGCAAAAGAAAAGGTTTGCTTAAATGCTATCTGAATCATTTCAGTTAATAATTTCAACTAGCTTCCATCATCTCAAAAATTCAGCAACGGAGTAATTGGGTAAATGTGACTCAAAATTAATATAGACAATTCAATGTTACATTAGAATAATTTCGAAAATTACAATTAATAGGAATTCGGAATACTTCGCCGCATCAAGCTCGGAAGAGCTTTTCATTTCATTAAGGTGTCAACTATGCTTTGATGTGCGAGGCATGAAAATACTGCTAAATTTAACATAACTTTAAACATAATTAACTAAACTTAATAAAAAGAAAACTATGAAATATTGAAGGAATAAATTATGAATGTGCTTAAATGTGTGTGTGTTGACTTTTACATATAATTCATTGAACTAAAATAATTCTGTCATCTTTAATTGATAATTAAACATTCTCAACCTTAACTTTGAAAAACTTTTAGTACACTTAAAAATATTTATCAATATATAAGGCATTTTTAAATTAGAAAATTGTATTTTATATACGTAAAATAAATACTGAAGATATGCTACTTCAAATTAAACATAACGTGCGTACTCTTAAGCAACCACTATAAAAATAAAAATGTAAAACAAGAAAATTCTTTATGAAATTAAATTATACAATATATATATATTCCCTTCATTATAATATAACTAAGTAAACGTAACCATATACACTGCGTGTACAAAAGGTTTAACAATATCCGACTTGTAGTAAGCCTACTACTGGGCTTGAGATTCAATAGCCTTCAGCTGCTTAAGAGGGCAACATTAATAAACATTCACCACTCACTGGACTAAAAGAGTATTAAAAAACTTAATGAAAATAGGGTAACATTTCCAATACGTCTTTTCCAAAACCCTTGCAAGCCTCTTGAGAATCAATTTCCGCAAAAACTGTTCTTAGCGTATTCCTACTTAATAAAGGTAGCGTGCTTGAGAAATTTCAAATATGTAAGTGGAAAACGTCAGAAACCGAAATTTTGTAGCTAAAATACAACCATAACTCCTCTTTTCCTCCTTGGGAGTCGATTTCTACAAAACCTTTCCTTTACCGAATCTCTACTCATCGAAGGAAATACATACTTGCCATATTTTAAGTCTGTAAATCTGATCTTTCAAAAACGGTAAATTTCATTTATAACCCTATTGTTGCCTATCGGTTCACTTATTTGAAGACTCCAATAGGGGAACAATATTAAATTCATTTCGTTCGTCGAAGGTTTGCGTTTACTTGGTAATTTCCATCACAATCAGTGACACAACCTTTTTAACAATTTTACAATTTATTTCTCAAACTTTCAATTCAACGTTCTAATTCAGCGGTCAGAGGAGAAGTGTGTAGGATTCCCACGTTTTACAGAACGCTCAGTTTAGTTACAGTTAACACATCCAAGTTAATAATATATATAAAAATACAAAAATATAAATTACAAATATAAAGTTTAAAAAAATAATAAAGATTGTTTTGAATTACATGGTGAATCAATAATATTTTAATTATGTATTTTTAAAATTATAATTAATTGATAATTAGGATTTCCTGATATGCTCTAAATTCGGGCCGATGTTAGGCTGATTGGTACAGCCATCTAGTGAGGGAATTTTCAACTAAAACTGTCTCTTACAACATCTTTAACTTCTCGGAAAGCCCTGCGGATTCGATTTCCGTAAGACCTTTTCAACGACAAAGTCGCTTTTCTCCTTTATATATAGATAAACCTTCACTTTTGATTATTTATTTAATATATATTAATAAAAACTTCCATCAAACACATTAAGTTGTGAGGAAAAAAGTATTAGTCACATTATGTTCGATAATAAAATTCGAATTTTAATAATTTTCAAGATTAAAAAACAAACAAAAAATATTTTAATAGAAACCATTTGTTTTATAACTAGTATTTATGCATTATATTTATTCATTCTATATATTTATTATCATTATTCCATTGTTTCTGATTTATATTCTAGAGCTTTATTGCTTGCTTATTAATATCAATCTTTGAAGCCGCGCTTAAACTTTTGCTAACAGACTTCATAATTTTGAGCCATGATCAAATGGAACAAAAATGACATCTGAGCTGGTTCTATTTCCTCCAAAATCCACGCCACGTTAAAGTGAGATCAATGAGCTTCAATAAATTTAACGTGTCTTCATTGTTATCCTTAGTAGCATCGAGCAGTACCGAACCGTTGATTCAGTAGAAACAACTCTGGCTACGGATTCTCGATTTAACCATTTGGCTAACATAGCCACTTTGATTCAGGATAAGATTAAATATTCGAGCATATCCATTCCATAACATAAAAAGGACTCATCAAAAATTTATCCAAATGAGACAAAAATTGTTGGGTATGAATAAGATGTATTTAAAATGAAACGTTAACAATATTTAAAGTTTTATTCAGCAAACACAGCTACAAGGGCAAAAAAAATCAATACTGTGTTGGTCCATCTTTGACTCTCATGCAAAACGTTATCAGGTTAGGTATATACTCAAAAAATTAGTGAATGTTTTCCTGTGGGATATTCAGAGACGTCAACTCAATAGAACTCTTGGCTCAAATATGCCCTCTTGTTGGGGAAAGATCTGATGATTGCACGGACCAGGACAATATTGGAGAATAATCACGAAAACAAGCAATAGAAAAGATCTGTTGTGTATAATTAGACATTATCATATTAAAATGTAAGTCCAGGGGCCCGAGAAAGGAAGGACACTAAGAGCCGTAGAATCTCGTTGACGTTTATAATCTTACTGTAATGGTACCATGGTGCAGGAATGGGTCTATATCGGAAATGTTAACCATCACGATGAGTCTGACACCAATGTGGTGACAGGTCTAATCTGACCAAAACTACAAAACTGTGTGTTAAGTGTGTCATCGCCTATAGAGTGCAGGCAGTCATCACTGATCTATATTGGTATCACAGAAATGTCTCAACGATACATGAATGATACACACTGCTATCAGTTGTGCTAATTAACCTTCAGGGAGTATTCAGTGCCATTTATCAGCAGAATAACATACGTTTGCACTTATCACATATCAGCTATCAGGTACTAGGTGCTTTACAGGCCCACGGTATCCCCTGATCTTTTTACCCATCAAATACATATAGGAGATGATTTGTCGTCGCTTGCATGTTCTGCTACCACATCGTTCGAAAGACGAAGTGTGCAAATGGCCCAGAGAAAATGATCCCTCATCTCATGAGAACTCTCTTAACTCTTTGACTCTGTTCTACGATATGTTACTGTCAATATCTGAACTTAGCGCCCATTCTGTCGTTGAGTAGCACGCATTTGTGAAGTGACTTTTTCACTCACACAATAAAATACATTGAACACACACACACATATATATAACAAAATATATGCCAAATAAAGCATATAAAATGGATTTAATGATAAATAAACAGAAAAATTACGATTAAAGAGTAGAATTCATATCCTTTTCCTCTTAGTGATCTTCAGCTGATCAATAATTAAGACGAATTAAAGCTACATCGAGATGGAATTAAAAAAAGTCAGGGAATTTAAATTAAGAGGAAATTAATTATTACAAATATTTTGTATCACAGTCTAAGAAAGCAGCATATGACATTCATAGGTAACAATCTATAGAGTTCAGTCTTCCAGAGATTATACTGTCGTATGTATGTCGAAACTATGAAAATTAGTCTCGATATAATAAGGGTTCAACATATAAAAGTGATAGACTGTAAAAGTTCTATGGTTGTTGAAAAATAATCAGTTTTTCTCAAATTTATCGCTCAAAGATTTTAGATCACGATATTCTTTTCCTGGACGATAAAATTTTCGATCAGAGAAAAAAAATTCTAAGTTTAAAAAACAATTTATTGTTATTTTAAGAAATTTTTCTAACAGTGAATCCTTTCATTTTTACAATTCTAAAACCTGGAAATATTTCCTGTCTCAGGATTAAAAAAGGAGAGGAAACAGAATATGAAACTTTCAATTATATAACAGATAAAAACTAAATTCACTCCTAAGTTATAAAATTTCTTAGTATGAAAAACATTTATACTGGTGACGTTTTCATTGCGGAAAATTTTACCCGCCCTTCAAAAAATGAACGCATTTTATTAAAACTCCAATAATTTTAGAATTCAGGGTAATTACAAATGATGGACCCAATTTTAAAAAATCATATTTTTGAAACGAATGCATATTTTACAATAAGTGATACATGAATGTAAAGAGAAATATTCCAAGTTTTTTCCCCCAGTGATCAAAAGCACATTCAAGAACGCCGTGATTGGAATCTAAACATGGCGACAATGACAAAGAAGAGTTTTTGCGTATTAGAGTATTCACAGGGTTTTTTTTTTCCAATTATATCGGTGCAACGTGCATTTATAAATCGCTACGAAAAAAGAAATACCAAACAACAAGAGAATTTTGTGATGGAATTATCAATTTAAGAAAACAGATTGCTTGTATAAAAAGAAAATCAGCGGCCGGCCAAGCGTCTCGGAAGATGCAGTACAGAAGGTGAGGCCGAGTTTTGCTCGAAGTCCGCTGCAGTCTGCTAGAGCTGCCGCCTGTAAACTTGATTTACCCCAGAAAATGGATGGAAAATTTTGCGAAACAAATTAAATTTCAACTCGTTTTATATTTGCAATTGACGCAACAAATAACAGAGGACGACAATTAAGCATTTGTACTACAATACGAACCATTGATAGAATGATGCTACAAAATGTATGGAATGAACTGGATTACATAGTGCACGAATGCCGTGTAACAAGATGGTCCCACATCGAACATTTGTAACAGAAAAAAAATTGGTATATTTCTCTTTACATTCATATATCCCTTATTGTAATATGTGTGGTAGGTTTGATAACATGATTTTTTAAAATCGACTCCATCATTTGTACTCACTCTGTATAAGAATCTAAAATTAATTTCTTAAGTATAGGAGAAATATTAACACTGGAAATATTTTCATTGTTTGGCAAGTGATGAAAAAAATACAAAATTTTATTTTATCCAATATTTTAGATTATAGTGTTTGTAATTTTGCACTTTCACAACAATAATCGTGTTTATGTAATAAAAAACATGTGTGTGTATATATATATTGGTAAGAAAAAGGTACGGGATGGGGGGTGGGTAAGATGGGTTTATTACTTTCTCATCTACTATTGAATTTTTAGCAGGAATCCATGAACGTAAATTTGAAAAAGAGAAACAAAAATTACTCATTAGTTTTACATTTTTGTTGTTGTTGTTGCGGTGGTGATAAATGCTTATGGAAAATTCACATAATAGTAATAGCATTTTTTGTTAAGAATACCTCGTCACACTTTACGATTAAACATTAAACAAACAAAAATAATTTTGCTTTTTTTAAATATTTTTAGGAAATAAATTCTTACTTCAGATTTTTTTGTCATTAAATATTTTAAATGTTTTTTTATATTTAAGGTTATTAATTAAAATCATCATCATCATATCTGGAAAGACAGCCCTTCGTGAGCCAATGCCTTCCTTTAAGTTTCCACCACAATGACCTTTCATTTACCTTCGTTCTCCAAGTTTTCTCATTTATAATCCCAAAGTTTGAATTCCTCTTCGCCTTGGTCTTTCACGTTTCCGAATCTCAGTGACTCTGTGAACTGTACTATCTTTTTAACAACATTATTATCTAGCAGTCGAATTACATAGGCCATCCAATTCATTCTAATTATTTTTATGTGTTAAATGATGTTAGGTTATTTATAGAATCTATATAACTCAAAACTTTATCTTCTTCTCCAGCTATTGTTTTCGTTTACATCTTCAAGTATACAAAATATTTTTCTCTCAAAGGAAGCTATTTGATTTTCTTCTAGTTTTGTTATTGTCCAAGTCTCAGATGTATATGTCAGAACTGGTCTAATAAGGGTTTTGTAAATTAAAAATTTTGTGTTTCTTGAAAGAGATTTTAAAAACCTCCTCTTAGTCCATAAAAGGCCTTATTTGCCAGGTATAATCGATTCTGGATTTCATGACATATTCTGTTATCAGAGGTAATAATTGATCTTAAAAAGGTAAAGCTTTTAACTGTTTCAAATTTATATGAATCTATTTCAAGAAAAGGATTTGGAATTCTGTCTTTTGAAAATAGCATATATTTAGTCTTTTTTTTTTCTATTTATAACAAACCCCATTCGATTGCTGCAATCTTAAAGACAAGAAATGTCTCTTTCACAGCAGCGAGAGTATGTGAACAATCATATCAATATCATTAGCATAGACTAAAAATTGTACACATTTAGAAAAAAATAGGTATGTCCACTACTATTGATATTTGAATCCCGAATTTAAGTACGGGTACAATATTAAAAAGCAAGCAGGAGAGAGAATCTCCCTGTCGAACACCTCTAAGTATAACTAATCAAAATACATCTATTATTAAGCATCTATTATTGCTTTTATACTGAGGTAAAAACATATACATACTATAACACAATCATCAGTGGCGTAGCTACCAATGGGCAAGGTCAGTGATTCCCAAAGTGGTCTATATAGACCTCCAGGGGTCTATGACAACAGGCAGAGGGTCCATGTGAGAGAAAAAATAATTTGGGGGGCCATGAGGTGTAAATGGGGGTCTACGATAGTGTGACTCTTACTAAACAAGATCATGACTTTTACTTTAAAAGAAAATTTAATCAAGTGGAAACCAGATTTACCTATTTTTAACAGATTTATTTACTAAATTTAATGAAGTTAATTTGCAGTTACAAGGACCATCATTTCGGCATTTCTTGCCATAATTAAGCTAAGGAGAGTATAATATTGGATGTCCCGAATTTTTCTAGTTTCTCAATTTGTCACACACAGACAATCTGCCCGGAAAAGGATGTTTTAACCTACGTTCAACATTTAAATGTCCTTTATTCGGACTTTGAAACTAGGTTTGAGAATGTTTTGACTATATATATGGTAATACCATAGTAGGCAATTAATTAATATAGTCACATTGACAGAAAAAAACAAATGTCATATTACAAGAGGAACTGATCAGAATAGGCGCCAAGAAGATCTTAAAGTAAAATTTAGAAATGGATGGCAGCAATTTTAGAAACACCAGAATGAATGAAGCACCAGATCATCTCTCCCATCCATTCCTTTCTCAGTTACCTTATATAACAAGTATTAATTAAATTTTCATTTTATTAATTAACATGTGTCTTAGATTTCAAATACTATATTTCACGACAGTTAGAAATTTAAATATTTTAAAGTAAGTATAGCTCTATACCAGCTGTAAAAAAGATATTTAAGTTGATAAATTTTCAAAAATTCATTATTAGTAAGTCCCAAAACCGAAAAATATGGCAAGGGGTCTATGAGACAAAAAAGTTTCGGAACCTCTGGGCTAGGTGGTGCCGTGCACCAGGGCCCTCAAGCTCAGAGGGGCCCCTCGGTCCTTGACCACCAAGCAAGTCGAATTTGTTATAATTTCACCCAAATTTAAGATATAAATATAAAAGTTTGCTACATAACTATAATAACGTTGGAAGTTTTTTCGAATTTCTAGGGAATTTCCGGTAATTCTTTTCGGTGTTTGTTCAGTGTTGCGAACTTTATTTATTGAAAGAGTTTATGTTATTTTCAGTTTTTTCATTTTTCCATAGACTTTTACTTGAAAACAAACTTCCAAGTGCCATGAAAATCTTATTATTAGATCTTAAAAAACTACACAAAAGAAGCATTCTTTCCTATTTATAATCTATTTTTAATAACAATATGATTCTAAATAAGCCAGTTTTCCTTTTTGAATATTTCGCAATCTTCTCGAATCTGCAATGCACTGATGAAATTTTGTGCCCGCCCTTACTCTGCTCTTTCGCACAGGGGTGTTTCTTTTTAATAATTAAAATAATATTATATTGCATTTTCTTGTTCATGCATATTTTTGTATCATTTCCTGTCTATCTCAGTAGACCATTTTTTAACTCTCAGCCCTCTGGTGTATGAGTTGGATTCAACAGAATAAATAAATAGCTACGAATTCCTCAATGGCGTTTTGTAGTGTAGAATTATTTTTCTACTTCCTTATAACGTCAGTAAGTACTCGAGCACTTGCGAATTGTATTGGATAAATTATAAAACTGTAATTATGGATAAAAAAAAAGGAACCTAGTGGTGGGTTTAAGCACAAACTATGCCAAGAAAGTGAAGAGAGTAAACAGAATTTTTTTGAAGCTTTGTCTATTTAAAATATATATTCATTTATTTTTACTTAATAAAATCCAACAAATATAAAGCCCTAAACTTTTAACTAACTTTTTTTTTTTGCACTATAGCTTTTGGATTTCTATATATATATATATATATATATATATATAGTCATGCCATTGACAATCATATCCATTCAATGGGGGTTTTTTTGGCGTGAGAGAAAGAATTTCTAAGTTTTATGGAAAAAGTTAACAGAACAAAAAAAAAAACAGGAACTATAAAAAGACTTCAATCGAATTTTCAGAGAGAAATCAATTGTTTCTTTAACGTTTGCATTAAATTTATTTAGAATACCCTACGTATCAAATTTTAAAAACCCATTTTTGAGACGAGCAGTAAAACATGAGAATCGCCTTCTACTTTATCTTAAATTACTAATGTGTAAAAATATATTTCAAGTAAATTAATTTTTTTAAAAAAAAATCACACCACACACATTCAAAAAATTTAAATATCTCGAAAAGAGCGAAAACATGCCAAACTGTAAGCCCCTTACTGATCGGAACCCAGCTAAATGCATCGAGTGTCTCCATGGTTACGGGTGACGGGCGTCAACAGCGCGTGGTTACCAGGTCACGTGTCCTCCCATCATCATTCAAGCTCCGAATCTCGTTTCACTTTCCATCTCCGAATGCACATCGGAATCAAGAGAGCAAAGGGGATATTAGCATCACGTAGGTCATTACTGTTCCCCTAATCACTTATGACTTTTTCCTGCCACCGGCAATATCCCACGAAATTCCCACTAAGGGAGGGAAATCTCGATATCGGGAGATTTTCCCTAATTCCCAATTCCATTGTGGTATAGAGAGAAATCGTGAGTGGATTCGTTCTATTTCATTTGTATTATTCTGTTTGGATAGGAAAATCTTATTATTTAAGTTTTGTATAATAATTCTAGGGAGGAAATAGCAAAGGCTGCCATTACGTTTATAAGAAAGTAAATAGTTCAACTTAACGTATTTAATTTGCTCTGTATTCGTTAAATCAATACAAATTAATAGTCTGAAAAATGAAAGATATAATGAAATTTAATCTCTCACCCAGTAAAATGATAAAAAAGACATTATAGAACATATAACTTACATCCCAAGCTTCAACACAAAGTATATGAATGTTTTGAAGCATAATGTACACCCCAGCATTACGAGGGGGGGGGGCAGGATTCTAGGGGCTCAAAGCCTGACTGACGCCAAGTAGTATCCTTTGTAAGATCCCGCTTGGGACCCAAAACCTGACCTTGCAGGGGGCCCTAATATTCTCCGTTACGCCACTGGTTTGAACTGTTATATTCCCTAGAGACAGTGGCGTGCACAGATCCCTCATGGGAGAAGGTGGGTTGTTGCTCTTTGGAGTTAATCCCTCAACCTCCCCCCCCCCCGCATGGGAACGCCACTGCCAATAACATGTAGTTGTCCTTTCTTAATAGTTCTTGATATGCGATTGAATTTTTGATGGAATTTCATTGGAGTGTGTGTCATAATCCTCCCTTTTCTTTTAAACCAGTGTTTCCCAAAGTGGTCTATATAGACCCTCAGGGTCTATGACGACCTCCAAGGGGTCTACGCCAGCCGGAAAAAAAATTGGGGGTCCATGAGGTGTAAATAGGGGTATATGTGATACTGGCTCTCATTAAACTAGATCGTAACTTTAAAAAGAAAATTTATAATCACTTGTAAACCAAATTTTACCTATTTAACAGATTTATTTACTAAATTTAATGAAGTTAATTTGCATTTACAAGGTGACAGCATAAATTTTATTAAAACAAGAACCCTTTCAGCTTTTCTTTCCTGATTTAAGTTTAAGAAATATAATACAGGAGATCCCGAATTTTCTTAATTTCTCACATGCAATCTATCAGAACGTTTTAACCTACATTCAACATTTGAATGCCTTTTATTCAGATTTTGAAAACAGGTTTGAGAAAGCTTTGACTATGGCAATACCACAGTAGGCAATGAATTCATATGATCATATCGAGAGAAAAAAATGTCAAATTACAATAGGAACTAATAAGCACTAACGAAGATCTTAAAGTTTAGAAACAGATGGCAGCAATTTTGGCTTTATAAAAGCTAAACCTGTTATTTGTTCTAACTTATGGAATATCGTGAGGAAGTTTTTCATAGCTTTTCCTAGAGTGAAGGAATTTCAGCGTGGTTGCTAATCTCGGAAGAAAAAAAAACTGGACACTACTAAAAGAGGAAATTTAGAAATAAACCAGACAAGATTGATACCAAATGTTGAAAATTAGATATTGTAGTGCTAGAGATTCATCCTTCCATTAAAATAATTCGTTTGTTGTTTAGTTAGTTTATTTAGCAATTTTATTTAATTAATTTTAATTTAATTAATTAACATATGTTTTTTACACACTATAAAAACTATTTCATTACAGTTAGAAATTTAATTCTTTTAAAGTATGAGCAGTAGTACCAGCGGTTAAAAACAATTTAAGTTGATAAATTTACAAATATTCAATATTAATTAAGCAGGGGTCTACCGCAAACCGAAAAACATGGCAAGGGGTCTACGAGACAAAAAAGTTTGGGAACCTGTTTTAAACTATTACGCAAATTAGTCTTGAACTGTCTCACACACACAAAAAATCGCGTTCTGCTCTTTATATATACTCTATCATTTTACTTTCCTTAGATTTACAATCATTATGCATCTGCATGTCCAGAGTTCATAAAACTGCATCTTGGATTTTAGCTCAATACCTACTATATAAATTATACATAAACTTAAATGTCACTTTTACCTCCATGCTTTTTATTTTAACTCAATAACTATCTTTTACTGCGAATATGCAAATATATTTGTGAGAAACATATCTCTTCAACAGGAACCACAATTAAAGAGATAGTTCCTCTGGATCATCATCATGAAATACTTTCAAATAACTAAGAGATCATTTAATTTTCAGTGATGCGAGCGAAAAACACGAGCACCAGCTCGGCTGTACCGAGAACCTTTTAACGTGGAAATCCTCATCCATCATGAAAGACCATCCAAATTACTATGAACCATTTAAACGAAACGGGTTATGTGATCAGTCGACCTAGATGTTTCAGAATAATTAAAGTAGGTAGGCAAAATTTAACTTGAAGTATTAGCATATGCTCTTTTATGTTTGCAAAGGAGCACAAAGGCTTTCAAAGATAACAGTGGGGTATGTCAAAAACCCATATTCGAAAAGTTCTAAGAGAAATAAGAGCTCTTCCCATACCTAAGAGCTAATACCCATTCTGTTGGCAGGCAATGCTGAAAGACAATTCGACATTTGCAACTTTATCTTGAACAAGTCTGAAGTGAACACAACATTCCTCGAAGACGTAATATGAACAGATGAGATGCTTTTCACGCAATAAAATACACAGTTGGCATCCATTATTGGGCACTGTGAAATTCTACGTCATATTGAAATTGAACATCAAGTTACGCTGGTCGATTAATAATAGGGTGTAAAATTTTCAGTAACGGTATAATTGGCTGAAAGGAATATGGCAGCATATGTAAAGAACAAAAGAAAACTAAAGCTCACCCTCCTGCCCCCCCCCCAAATATATATATACAATCTTTGTATTTTTCCAAGCAAAAAAAATGGTCTATAATTTAAATACATAGAAAATAAAATTGTAAAATTGTTTTTTGCAGAATTTGTACAATCATGAACAAAAAATAAAAACTCCCTTTTGTAAAAGGAAAACATTTTACCACCCAGAATTTTGCTTAGAAAGACGCACACAAATTTCATTACAATAATTTCCAAAAAACTGAAGAACTTTCAAAGAACTATTTCATTCATTAAATTTATCAGTGTTGCTAGGTAGAATATGTATTAATCACTAATAACTGTAAAATGTGTTTTATGCAATTGAAAATTTAAAGAAAGGGAAAAAAAGAAAATGCCTTTTACTGGCTGTTCTAAAAAAATGGAAATTTACAGAACAAATGACAATTAGTAAAAAAGTAGTAGCATTTTCGGGATATCTTAATATACATCTTAACCCCAAAATTTGAGAATTCATGGAAAAATAACGTCTTTCCAATAAGTATTACATATACAAAACTTTTGCCAAAATAATTAACTCTGTGTTTATCGAAGAGTTTTAAAAAATCAAATGATTTTTATTTTAGCTTAAAATTATTTTTTCTAATTTGGTAGCCTTTTCTCAAAATTTTTCAATGCATTTTTTTAAGCAAATTAAACGTTTTATCATAAATGAAAAATGAATCAGTAAATTATATATTAATTGAGGAATCTATAAAAAATTTTAAGGAGTGAAAACTTCATTATTCTGAGAAACAAGTCAGAAAAGAGCTCAAAATAGTTAACTCAAAATTTTCAGTACGAAACTAATCTGCTATAAAAAGCTTTAAAACAAAAATAGTATGAAATCAGATCCGGGGGGGGGAGGAGACTAAATTTTACAATTAATCAAATTTTACAGACCCTTTTATCGTAGTATTGGTCCAGAAAAATTTTCTATGTTTCGTAAAACACAGTAATAGCCGTTATTTGCAAGTTGACATTAAAATTGCCAATATTTTTTCAATAATTTACATTTTTATAGAAAAATTTGGGACATTCAATAAGGCATAGAAATTGAAATGATCACCAACCTCATGAAATTAACACCTGACATTAAAGAACTATTATCCCTTGACAAAAAATAATTTCAAATCAGGTAACCAGAACAGCAAAAATACAATAAAAAAAATCAAAATACTTTTATTTTTTATTATATGGTAAAAATCCAAATTCACTTATTTTCAAATACTCAAATTAGTCAATCCAAAAAATACTCTATTTTATGAAAGCTACACAAAATTGATACTTTAAAACAAAATTTTATACTTTAAAACACGAAGGAAAGGTGTTTTTTTTAATATAACAGTTAATGGTAAAAGTAATGTATATAAAAGCATTAAATTGTTTTACATCAAAATCTAATTCAAAATGTATTGATGTCAAGGAAAAACAGTATAAAGGGGAGGGAGGGGTAAATTTCTTTAACCCGTTCAGGACCATGATCACACATATATAATCATGTGTTTCTTCCTCCAGGGACCACAATATCATATATGTGATTACACTTTCTCTTCTCTGAGGCCCATGATCACACTGGTGTGATTTCAGTTTGGAACATTTTTATATTAATGTTTACAAAAAACTAGACGACAGCTTAAGTCCGTATTTTTTCGAAAAATGTTTCAAAAGACTTTGAACTTCAATATGTGCTTTTGGCTTCAAGTTTTTAAAAATTAGATCGAGAGTATTTATAAATGTAAAAAATCGCCCATGTTTCTTTCGAGAGAATCGGGCATTTAAGGTTCGTGATTTACTGCACTCTGCATTTCTGTTTATATTTTGATTAAATTGAAAGCTTATCCAGACATTAGTATTACAACAATAATTTTTATTCTCAAAATCGTTTAAAAAAGGCAGATATTCATAAAACAAACACAATGACTCATTTTTAATAAAAAAATAATCATTTGTTCTTACTGAATCAATTTCAATTCACTAAGAACAAACGATTTGGTTTTGTTGTTATCGCAACCAGAGTTGTCATAACTATAAGAACAGAAAACATAATACTAATGTGATACTAAGAAAGCTATAAGGATTAATTAAAAATAAAAAGACATATTAGCTGTTATTTAAAAGATTTGTATCAGTTCAAGCCTAAACAAGTTTATGTGAAAGTAAACTTGTCACTTCAGATTTGCCAGATAGTACTTTCTAACTTTTGGGTCTATTTTATTTTAACCATCATGGCAAAAAGAGTACTTTTTTTATTAAAATAAAAACATTTTCTTTAAAGTTCACAATTTTTTATAAATATAGTGAAAAGTTTTGTACTGTATATTCAGATAATATCAATGATTGTAAATTTTAGTATTTGATTGCATTAAAGATTTTATATGAATTTTTAAGTGAAATTAGACTTAGCAGTGAAATTCACCCGGTCCATGTGTGCATATGGAACTCTTGGAACGTGCAGGCCAGGGAAAACGTTTCGTTCTGTTTTTGCCAGTCGGGTGTGTGTGTGAGGAGGTTAAATCAACACCATATAAAAATCAGCAATATATTACAGATGATGAACTGATAAGGGAATTGCTTTATATTTAGATGAAATTTGGATTTTCATCCTAAATAAACACGAGAAGCTAAATATATTAATATAGGGCAACAACTCCATACACATCTAATCTAGAATTTTTCCAGTAAAGCAAACAATATAATTACTCCTTAAATTAAAACTTATTTTTCTCTTGTAGAAGTAAAGTTATCAGATTTTAAAAAGAACAGGCTGGATTTCTTTGTTTCAGTGCCTGGGTTATTGAACATATAAAAATGTAATGTTTCTACCTCAAATGCATAGTGTTTAATTAGACATTTAATGTGACAGTGTACAAAACAACACAATTAAATAATATTTATAAGAACGCTTTATTTAAAGAAATCTTAGAATGTATAATTTCAGCATATATAAAGCATAGATATCTCAGAATATCCAAGACATACACTTTTTGTTAAACAGGAAAAAAACTTACAGAGTATGACAAATTGCTGACTGTAAGTATTGCAATTGTAAATCTGATGCCAAAAATGCTCAGTTTTTATAAATAGTGATAAAAAGATTTCAACTACACAAACATCTTTCAAAACAGTAAATGAAAAATGAATTAATCACATATTTTTATAAATTAAGAGTGATTTTATATTATAAAAAATTTCATAGATATAAACATACATGTATATGAATAATACAGTAAAACCTTGTGCTCAATTCATAATACAATTTCAATTATCTGTTTTAAGACAAATACAATATAAAGAAATAATTTACAAAAAACATTGATAATACAGAAAATTGTATCAAACTAAACTGACACAGAAAGTAAAACATTTTTAAATTACATATAATACCTTTTAATTAGATTAACTTAAAATTTAGTTAAACTGATATAAAAAAAACTAATTTAATATGAAGTAAGAACTTTAAAATGACATTGTTCAAAAGAAACTAACACTAAAAACTTATTTATAAAAAGATAGCTAAATATATGAATATGATTTCTGTAAACTTTTCAGCATAATTAGTAGTCACTAAAGACAATAACTGTCAATAAAAAATTTAAATTATTAACCATCCAGAGACCATTATTTAAAAATTTAAATCCATTTTAAAATTGGATTTAACACTTTTTGATCCCCAAATAATACATTGTTCCCACACATATGGACCTTCTGCAAGCAAATATATCTTGAAATACAGTAGTAATAATTAAAACATTACTGAAAGATCTGACTGCTGGGGAAAAAAAATTTCTATCAATATAATTCATACAAACTTTAAGATACATGGAAAATACCGGAACAAGACACCTATATTATAAAATTCCTTCAGTTTGTAAAGATAAAAAATAAAAGATTATCTATTTATATAAAACACATAACTTTAGCAAAGACTAGGGTAAAAAAAAACATTCAGCACTTTTGCATTTTGCTTAGTTCTTTCAAAATTTTACTTTTATATTTTTATGCATACTGAAATTTAAAAGGCAAAAAAAATCTTTATACAGACACTTTAATATATTTCTACAAAAAGCACTTGGGAGATATTGTGACATCATTATAATTGTGGTTAATGTTAAAATTTGCTAATGGAAAACTCTCAATGTGGCTACAGTGTTACAAAGCTGTACATACAAACAAATTTAAATGACACATAGAAAGATTGTCTGGATACATAATTCTTATTATTCCAAAAATGAATAAGTAAGTGATGGATACTATAAAAAAAATATTAATGAAAAATATTCTAAAATAATATAAAGAAAAAGAATCTTTAAAAAATGCATTGGGCTACATACCACACATTATCCAATTTTAATTGAAGTATAAGTTTCTAAAATTTTTATACTTATTTTATTTCATTAAAGAGAAAGTTTTTTTTTATTGAATATTTCACACTTTTAAACGTGAAGCTGCACTATCAGTACACCAACAATTAGAACAAAATTTGATAACTAAGAGCATACAACAAATAGACATTTATCTAATTTAAAGAATTAGATCACTTGGTAACTCACTACAAGAATATTTATGCTGTTTGTTGTCAGTTTTAAAATAGTCAATTTAATTGTTTGAACATTGAAATATATACACTTAATAAAATGTTCACAAGCTAACTTCAATATATAAATGCAAAGAAAGTAAGAGAATACATATTTTTTATCACAGTTTTCATACTAACTTAAACTTGAAGATACAACACGAAAAAGAAATACTAATTTACTTAAAAAGCAAATTCCATTAAAAATCCTCTAACCTATCAGTTTTTAATCCATTTTGTCTGTATATGATTTTTTTTTTAATGCAAAAATATTTATGCAAAACAGAAAAAAATAAGATAAATAACAAAAGAGCTCATGAACGTTAATAAGCTAAAGCTAAAAGCTTGTAAATTAATATGATACAAAGTGTAAATTGTATAAAACAAATGATTTTGCTTATCACATTGTTTAACTGAAATATTATACTTGCATATTGAATATAACCAACAAATATAACATGGATCTAAAAGAGAGAAAAACACAATAGATTAAAATGTTTACGTTTTAAAATACAGATGTACATAAAATTATTAAAATATGACATATCAAGGTCTTACTGTACAATGCACATATAGAGGTAAAATACAAAGTTTAAAACAAACTTCCATTGAATAATTTTGTTTAAGATCAAAGACATTTTTAAAAAGTAAATAAACATCTAACATGCTTTAAATTTTAAGTGTACTCACAAAATGCCATGTGTGTTCCATAGCAATTACAATATTTGAAAACTTTCAAAAATGGTAAAAACCACTACTATAATATACAAACACAGTCAAACCCTGATTTGTTTACTCTAATTAAACAAATTCTTTAATTTTGCATAAATTACTTGCAGACACACACAAAAACAATTTATAGAATAGTACAAAATTCAAATTAAGAATTAAGTCAATTAATTAACCATGATGAAAACATTTCTAAAAATATAACAATGCAAAACTTATGAATCTAAATTTAGTAATTAATGCACTTTTTAGTCACAGGTTAATAACTTCTGAAAGGTAACAAAGCCAGTAAAATTGCTTTAATAAAATATAGCACTAAATATTTTAAAATTTTAAGTATAATATTTTTATGAATTACCTCCACTAAAGAAAAGGTATTTTCAAGAACTTTTTTTCTCACTTAAAACTTTTACCAATTATAAAACTAAACCATCATCTGTTTAGTAATAAAAGCAAGGGCTTTTAGTTACCATTTGATTTGGAGAAATTGATTTTGGGTTATATTATTCCATTTTGACGTAAATAAATAAAACCATTTATAAATCAAAAATTTAATATAATTTCTATATTCATACAAAATTTTATAATTTATCAAAATGAAAAAGGAACAAAGAGTCCCTTTTAATATTAAATCAGAAGTCAGCTGTGTGTGTTTATATATATATATATATATATATATTTGAAATTAAACATGAAACAAAATATATTTTTTTACTTATTTCATGACACTGAAAAAAAAACCTGGGAGAAATATTATGTCTATTTCAAAAATGCATTACTTAAAAGTCTATAAATTGCTTATCACAACCAAAAGTTCCTAAACAAACACAAAATGTTTCATTGTATTTTTAAATAAAATGTTCAATAACATACAAATATTTTTAGTTAAATATCATCTAAGCTATATAATAGTAATGAAAATTTAACATACATAAATAGTTGTTTCAACTATTCCTGAAGAAAATAAGAAGCAAAAGACAATTTTTGAATAACATCTAAATATAATATATTTGTGTTATAAATATATAAGTCGAAATACAATCTTTTAATGAATTTCAGGATAAAAATATAAATAACAAGATTCACACATAAGTTACAGAAGAAATATAATCTCACTGTACATATGAAAGGTGCAATAATACAAAGAATAAATATAGTGATAAAATGAATTAACCAATCAACTAATTAATGAATATAAAGATAATGAAGTATATAGAAATTTAATAGTATTATTAATACTAAACATAAAATTTTGAATGAAAAAAAAATTTTTTTTTTTTTAAACATAAGAAAATGCAGAAATTTAGTACATAATAAAAGTGTTGGATTATAAGTTAAAAGAAAATATTTCATAATTTTACATGTTATTTATGTCAAAACATAATAATGATAATTAGCATTTAAAAAGGCCTTAAAAATTAAAATGAATATATTATAAATGTAGTAAAATCGTAACAGAAAAAGAAAAGACCTTTTTTTTTTCTTTTTTTACAGGAACAGAGAAGGTGCATCATTTTAAATAACATGAAGTGCATTCATTCAGTGATAAAATAAAATTATGTTTGGTATAAAAATTTGAAGAAAAATATTTTTATAAGAAAATTTTGTTTTTGATGATCATAGACAGTAAATCTTTTTTATCCACAAACAAATTTTTTTATGTGATACTAAAGAATACAGAAATTTTCTTTTTAATTCAAACAATACAATTATATAAAAGATAGTTCAAAAAGCAATGAATACAAATTCACAACCATGATATACTACAATATCTGAAAAATCCATCAACAACAAATTCTCAGACATTTTATTTTTTTAACAAAATCACAGTTCATAATTCTCCTCATGTAATACTTTGTTGCAAGAAAAATAAGAAATTTGTGACAGTATATATAGCTAAATAAATAAGCACAAAGACATTTCTGTATTTTCTATCTCTTGCAATGAAATCTTTAAAAAAGCAGTGATTAATAAAAATATTAATCCGGAATTCCTACTTTACCTTAAAAACAGCAATTTAAATTCAAAATTGATGCATGGTTTATAAATAAATTATTCCTGATAATTCATGCTTCTGATTATGCACAAATAACTTTTCTGCGAAATTTTAAATTGGTAGATTCTGAAATTCAGGACAGTAACAGAATATTTATACTTTTAAATCATCATGAAATACTTTGACCATATATACAAATATTCACAAAAAAAGTCCTATATATTGAAGTTTTAATGACGCACAAGTAGTTTACTAATTTCAAAAGTATTTAAAATTAGGATAAAAATATCAAAAGTAACAAAGTAATCACATTTTTCTTTTTTCAAAAATGAAATATTTCCTATTGATGTTATTTAATAAAATTTAAGATAAATTCTTTTATTTGATGCAATATTTTTACACTTAGTAACATAACAGTACAGCACTTAACTCCAAAAAAAATGCTTTTTTCAACAAAAGAGCATTGAAAAAACAGAACATTCAATTATAGTATTTATTTAAGCTCAAATAAATTACCTACCTCTCTTTTAATAACATCAGAATGTAAAATTTCATTTTAATTTAAAATTATCTATGAACTATTTCAATTACAACTACCAAATGAAAATATAGATATCTCTCTATCCTACCAATGATGCAACATGCTCCTTTAATGAAATATTCAAAACCAAATGTGCCATTTGCATTGCATGTGATCAGTATATGCTCCAGCAAAATTAATAAAAAATATTATATTTAGCTTAAACATCAACATATGTACCATTTTTTTATACAAAAATGATAATGATGACTGAAGCACACAAAAATATTCTCTTGCCTGCAAAATGTCACATAATGCATTATTAATGTGGTATTGGTGAGTTTACTTCCCATACTGCAACAAATGAGAGCGCAAGCTGCACTTAGATCGTGGTCGAGGGGCAATCTGATGTATCAGCGTTTCCTCACTAGCTACCATTCGTTTATGGTCAGATACTACTTCCGGATTGGACACGACAACCTCTTGGTGGTCATCATCACTATCTTCAGTTACATGGTAAGATGAACTGGATTCAGGAAATCCAGATGGATAAGACACACTTCTTGAAGATGATCCCGTTTGAGATGATGAATCCTGTAAGAATACAAATAGTAATTTGGTAATTTTAAATTTAGAACACATTTCAGATAAACGTTGAGAGCCTTTGCAAAAAATTCAAGCATAGAACACTTGGGACACAAATTAATATTATTAATGAGTGCATTATACAAACACTATATTAAATTTGTTTAATAAGACACAAATATAATACTTTTTACAATACATATAATACCCATTACATGTTGATCTGCTTTAAGTATTTTAAGATATATTCTAGAGAATGGAACATGGTTCCCTAAGAGAATACCTTATAATTTTCAGGGTTCCATTAGTTTAAAATGGTTTGAAGACCACTGTACAAAAGTAATGCACTGCAAAAGCCTTATTAATCATTCTCTCAAAATGTTTTTAATCGATTTAATGAAAAGAGCCCATTGGATGAAGGGTGGTATGCCGTGGTTATCTTGCGAATTCCTAAGCACACACATAATTCACGACAGAGATGGGACTCAAACTGATGGCCCTGGTCTATTGTAATCAGACCAGAAACCCCCAATTGTAAAATCCACTCACAGATTACTGTTACTGCCACTGTCTCTGCAGTCATAACAGAAATAGGATATGCCTCTGGCCAATAACGATCAACGGCCGTAAGGCAATAAGAAAATCCATGGGGTGGGGGAAGAGGTCCACACATATATCCTATTTCCACATTCACTTACATATGCACAAGATATTGCAAAATATTTACTAATTATAATCATATAAAAGAAGTATTTAATTTTAGCTGACTTCAGAATGGATTTCCAAATGAATTTAACTATCAATTAAACTTTACCACTCTAAATATACATTAGAAATATATTCTAAATTATCATAAATAAGTTGTTTTTTTTTTACTTGTTTTATTATTTGAATAACAAATTTTAGTATAAATTTTCAAACAATAATAATAATATAACATCTAATACTTTAATTATTTTAATTAGAGGACAAATTTGACTCAAAAAATGAATTAAATTTATTGGAGTTAAAACATGAAATGTATATGTGTGAATGTCAAGAAGGATAGAAAAGAATATTCTCAAAAAAAAAAAAAAAGAAGAATCTGCAATAATATTGCATTAAACATCAACATTTTCTTCTAAACATAAATGTCATTTTGCATACCCCAAATTTCAGTGTACTGGAAATTTACTGGTAATTCTTACATTAATGTACCATTGTCTAAAAGTATGGAAAGTCCTTCCTATGAATGGCTTCCAAACATAAAAGCACCACATGCATGCATTTCAAGTTTCTTCATAAAAAAAAGGAATAAGAAAAATATACCCATAAATCAGAAAATGTACTTTGAAATTATAGGTGTGCATGGAATATATAGTAAATAATTTTGCATAATTTTAAAAGCAGTCTTAAATCAATAGTTTCTATTTTTATGCGGTGGTTTTAAAAATTGCTGAACATTTATATGTAAAAATGCATATTACATATATATATATCGCTGCAGAAGATATACATTTTAGTTAAATGTGATGGAGCAGCCGTGGCTGGAAAAATAAAGAGGCTTGATCTTGTTCACATCATTTATGCTGAACATCAGGTGAGTTATTTGAACATGCCTCTTGTACATGTGACAAAATACAAGAGAGGAAACTATTCAAAAATTAGGTTTTTAGATATAGGGTCTAAACAAATCAGCAATAAATATATCAACACAATGTTTTTAATGCTTCACAAAAAGATAAAATGTGACGTGTTTCAAAATAGGGTATTCGGATTTATGAATTAGATGTTATACATAAAAAAGATTCGAATTTAGAGTAAACATTAATTTAAGTTTATATATATATATAATACACATACAAACGTTTTGAAAGCATTATGTTATTTCAAAAAATTTCTTTGTTTATTTCAAAGACAATCTTTAAAAAAAAAATTATTTGAAATAACAGCTTTTCAAATTTTTACAAACACAGAAAAGATACTTTGAATTTAAATTAACATATTTTCTAAATTTTCCAAATTACCTGATTTGAAAGAACTTTATCATTGTGTTCTTTCATTCGATGATGAGCCTCAGCAATCGCTAAGGTAGCCTGATGAACTTTTCTATAAATTTTATCTCCTTCAAGAGTATGAAAAACAAACATTCCTTCTCCAGTAACACATTGTCTATAAAGAAAACAGCTTCCTTACCAAAAACATCTTATAAGCATTCTTATTTTAGTTTATTAAGTAATTTCAATGCAATATTAACAACTTGAATGTTTTTTATAAAGAAAAAAATTATAAGCATTCAAAAATGTCTAAAAAATTCTAAGAATGACTAAATTAGAGCAGTATAATATATTTCTAAAAAATATACATACACAAAAGTGATTGTAAGTATATATAATTTTATTTTATTAATAATACAGAAAATGTTTTTTAAGCAAAAGGTCATAATTTTTCTAAAATTTGATAGCAAGTATTTGTAACTTATTACATTTCAATAAAAGTAAATACAAAAATTCTGATACTGATTGAAAATTAACTATATCAATGAATTTGATTTTAAAAAATATGTTCAATATTATATACTTATAAAAACAATATTTAAAAAAATATTGGTGATTATTCAAAAAAATACTTGCCTGCCAGCTTCAAATGTGAACTTAGAAGGATCACTGCCATATCTACGCAGAGCTGTTAAAGGCCAAGCAACTAATTTCACACGAGAATTATTAATGTCCCAAAGGTAGATGTTTTCATGTGTTACTTGCAGTAAACATTCCCCAAACACATCCAACTTTGGAGTAGGCATGAGATAAACATGAAATTGTTCTATTTGAAAATAACAAAAGTAGTTTAAAAATGTGATCATTTTTAAGTTACTAACATATAAAGATAATACATAAAAGTTTTCTTTTCAACTAATACATGAAACAGTTCAAACCATAAAAAGAAAATTATTCTGAATAAAGCATTTAAAATGAAAGATTAACAAGTCAGCCAACTAAAATACTAATAAACTGTTAGCCTAATTTGCTTTAAACTAAAAGTTTGATTTGTTATCATATTTCTAAAGCATAATTTAATACTAAAGTTTGCCGCCCATCCGGTATAGTGGTCAGTGAAGCTGACTGTGGTGCCGTAGGAACTGGGTTCGAATCCCGGAGAAGGCATGGATGTTTGTGTTGTAATTCTTTCTTCTGTCTGTGTTGTATGCCCCTATGTTATACATTGTGTGGTGCACGGGGTTTACAAATGTTAAAAAAAATTTACTAAAGTTTGTTTAAAAATGCCCTTAAAAAAGACATATATACAGAAACTATTCGTCTACATTTACTGCATTTAAAACAAAGAAATTTTTTTTTAAATATATCAAACAGTAGCTTTCAACTACCTATATAACTAAAGCCATGCATAATCTCAACAACCTACCACCACTGACAGACATGCCTTGCAAGATCATATACAACCGCATTACAGACTTTGAGTAAGGAAGTAGGCTTGTTTGCAGGGATGAGGAGTGATATCTCAAGCAGCAAATATTATTTGTATGGCAACCATCCTTGTGGTTTTCCATGACATTGCAGTTTTGACATGAAGATACAATGAAACACTCAAGATCATAAAAAGACACGATGGGCCCCACATTGGCTTTTCAAGTGAGTCTTGGTTCTGTATAAGTATAATGGATGTATTTGTATCTTGTGGCACTGAGGAGAATGCACATAACTTGCTCATATCTGGTATCATCAAATGGATCCTGCATCTAGTGTGATGGTATGGGTGACCAAGTTAATGATATGAACACCTCTTGTACAGATCATTGATAATCTGAACTGCTATCATTATATGTTTCAGATATGGAAAAGCTAGTGGCTATTCCCTATCCTAGAAGCCTTTGAGACACCTTTCAACATGATAATGTAAGACCACATATCGTCAAGTCATATCCTGACCTACCTCAATACATAGGGTGTTGAACAGTTATCCAGCTCAGCACATACTCCAGATCTATCACCCACTGAAAACATCTGGACATGGGTTGCTGTAGACTGGGCTGTAGCTGCTCTCTAGCCACTACAATTGATGAAATGTGGCATCAACTTGAAGCATCAAAAAATGTGTATTTTGTGATCCAAGTCCAATCAGGGCCGTGGGTAGCCTAGTGGTTAGAGCATTGGATGCCAGACCGGAAGGCCTGGGTTCGATGCCCAATGCCACCAAATATCCGCCGAGTGCACACAGAGTACGTGTTCGTTAAATCAGTGGGTCCGAATGGTGTCGCCATCTATCGTGAGCAAAATCGTACTGTCACCTTCATAGGCTCAAAGCTTCGGCTTACGACAGGAGTATCTCTAACACGTTGCCATGATTAATTTTGTGGGCCTCAATCAGACTACGTCAGACAGGTGGCAAAAGTAAGCCCAATCTGACTCAATGTCTCACTAGGTTTAAGCCAAAAGCTGCTAGAGGAAGTAACTGAATATACTACTTTTGAAGCCCATATAACCCTATATTACCTATAAATATACTCATGTTTTCTCCACACTATGCTATAAACATATGTTTTGATCCATGTTTTCCTTCCTCATGTTGTAATTTTAATGGCTATCAGTGTGTATATTATTTCCACCAAATATAAAATATATAATTTTTAAAAAATGACATGGGAAGCATGGAAATAAAGTTGAGAAAAATAAGATTTTTGTTTCAAATCAAATATACGGTAACTTTAAAAGCCAAACTTCTTAAAAATAGCAAAAACAAAATCTTAGATATAATTTTCTTAAATATTTAAAAATTAAATAAAATTTTAAAAATTTCAAAGAAATTCTTCAAAAAAACCCTTTTAAGTAGATATTTTTAGAAATAGCAGACAAGAAAATGAACAGTTTTCAAAACTGTTTGCAAACATTTATAAGATCCAAATATAATTATCAAAAGTATAATCTTAAATTCATTAATCTTAACCATATAAAAAAAATTAAAAAATAAAATATAATTTATTTTTTTATAATAGAAACATGTAAAAACAAATAGCACAACACAAGACTGACAAGTATTAATAATTTAAATAACCTTGCAATTCCTTTTGGATCCCTGGACTCAAGACGTCAGGCTCTCCAGTATTAAATCCAGGTTGTGGTATAAGTGATTCTTGAACAAGAAGTTTCACCCATGTGTCAGCTTCCATATCTAAAAATGCAGAACAAAAATGTTATCTTCTAAACCTTTGCATAATAACATTTCATATATTTCTTTGATGCAAATAAAAATTTTAGAACAATTTAAAACTGTTCCAATTCAAAAGATGCAACAAAAACTTTTTGTATGCAAAAAAAAAAAATACATTTTAAAAAATCAGCTGTCAAGATTTCATAAATAAATAATATGTTCCATACAATTATAAATCTGTGTAATTATATAAATATTACAGTTAATATAGTTTAAAACTCCTCAAAATGCTTCAAGAAAAAATATTTTTGCAAATGATATAAGTAATTTATGCTAAAGCAGAACACAACTTGTGTTCATATCAAAATAATTTTCTAACATAAATTTCATGACTTATTTTAGAGAACATAATTAAAGTAGTTAAAAATAAATAAACATAAGCAGCAAAAAAAAAAAAAATCAAGACTGTGAATTCATAAATTTCACTTCATTTAAAAACTCTAACAAAAATTTCAAAATATATATATTAATAAAAATGATAATATTAATTCACAAACTTCAAAAGCATATAGACAAGTAACAATGAAAATTGAGAACATGGATTCCTATTATGTTTTTAAAAATATTCCTAATATTATACATAAAGTATATTTAAGATAAAACTAACAATTTGGAAATTCTTGTAATGCAACTTTTAGATTTCTTAGTAAGTTTAAAAAAGCATTGTTTTATAAAATACATATAGACATTAGTAACTTTCTGAAAAATCACTACATTCAAAACAACTTCACAAAAATATGTTTTATTTTTAAAAACTTTTGTTTTTAATTTTACACCAAGAAATACTAACCGGAATCACAAGCAAAGCACTTTGTGGTGCAGTCCATAAAACATATTGTGAATGCATGTTTCTTTACACTGCTTGGTATCCTACTGATTGTGTTAACTGATGTCAAAAGAGCAATTTTATGGCCCGTGACAGAGCGAGCAGCTTTTTCATCAATATATTTTTCTAATCGACAAGGAGCTTTACTTGATGCTCGCCTCAAAACAATCCATCTTCTCTGCCACAGCTGATTAAAAAAGTATTTTTAAAAAAAATTAATACTTTTAAAATATCAAATAATTACTAAATTAATTACTATAGAATTTTATGAAATCAATCCTCCACAAATGAGTAATGAACCAGTACATAAATTATTTATAAAAAAATAAAAATTAATAAACAAATACAGCTTAACCAGTTAAATTGTTTATTTCAAATGTAAACAGTGTGTATGTGGGAGTGTGCACACATGTGCATTTAAACATTAACACAATCCAGTTTCAAAACAATGTTTAAAACTGGATTTTAGTTAAGAATCTGAAAAGGATAAATGGGAGGAAGGAGTATCCAATTCCTAAAACTCTTTCAATTTCTCCTTCATACAATTTAGCTTAATATTACAGAATGTTTCTTGTTTTGAATAACAATCAATTTTTTAAAAAAAACAGAATAAGTACCATATATAAAAAGTTTGACTTTTTAATAAAAATATCTTTAAAAAAAATGGGTGCTTTTTAAATTTAAAATAATAATTTCTATATGATGCAGTAATACGAAATTTTCTTGTAAAAGAGGAAAATGACAGGATGTTGTTGAAAGCCTTGGATAAAACACAAAATTAAAAAGTGTTATTTAAAACTACAATATAATGAACTAAACTCATTGGTGCAACAGCCTATGAGGGCCAAGGCCTACTGTGCCTATCTCAATTTTCATGACTTTGGGCACTGAGATGCACAAGCAGATGTTCCTTCAGGTGGTTAGTCTGACATGAAAACCTCAAGTGTTTAGTTCCCAAGTAAGCTTGGTATTCATTTATTAACTCTCTGAAGTGATGAAGGCTGAGTCGACCTTATCCAGCCCAAGGTTTAAACTCTGGACCTGTGGCAAGAAAGTGCAATATACTACCACTCAGCCACTGGGCTTCTACAATATGATGAAAATATACCAAAAAATATTCAACATTATTAAAATTCAAAAGCTAAATATCTCTCAATTAATATTGCTCACTAAGATCTCTGATCTGACATAATTCCTATAAAAGCCATATATTAATTATCAAAATATTAGAACTATTTATCTTTAAATTGAAAAAGTAAAAAACTAAAAACTATAAAATGCATTTTTTTAAGAAAAATTTAGTATTAACATTGAAAGAAAATAACAAAACATATATCACACAAAATCTTAAAATCATTATAGAATAAAGAATATAACTCACACCAAGTTTGCAACTACGTATCTTAAGATAGCCCTGCTTCACAATATCACTGATATCAGTTGCCATCTTTCACAAACCATACTAAGTAGGATCAATGAAGCAATACCTGAAATTTCGTACATTTATTTTAATGCTTCACTCATGTGTATGTTTTAATACATAATAATATCATGAAATAAGTAATAAGTAATTTTCCTGCTAGTTTGATATCACGGGGCATCACGCCAAGTTGTTGTTTATGTTCGCCAAGATGGGCGATAACATTACAATATGGTTACCTTGATATTTTTATCGTCTGGCGATGTGGTTGCCATGGAGATAACGTATATTAGAAATAATTTTTATTGGTTCTGTTCCCGCGGTAATCCTATTAATTTCAGACGATTTTATTTCTATTTATTTTATAATTTAACCATTTTCATTGCAATCCGGATTCAAATTATATTTCAGTCTTCTGTTTTATTTAATGCTATTTTCGAATATGGATATTTCTAATGTTATTGGTGAGAACTAGGATATTTTTTTTAAAAGAATGAGTGTTATATTATTAATTATTCCTATAAATCGTTTATTTTCAATTTATTTTACTTTTTTAAAAATGTTTTTTTCTTACGTTTCTTGTTCGATGAAATTCGTTGAAGAAATTTGCAGTTTTTGGAACATAGGAAGCTTTCAATACTTTTTAGTTGCTATTCATTATCAATTTTAATATATATTATGTAATTATTTTATTAATAATAAAAAATTATTCGAATGTGTAATAATCATATAATATACGTTATTTGTAATAATTGTTATTGTATTATTATTATTACATGTGTTTATTTTTATTATTTTATTTATTTCTAAGTATTATGTTATTTATTTATTATTAATTTGTTATTTATTTATAATTATTATTTTGTTGTTTTTTATAATTATGTTAAATGAGTATTCTTATATCTGTACGATTCTTATTTATATTACAATAGGATGATTATTCTTTTTTATAAAATTTATTAAACTATATTACGTGATTATTATTATATAAAATAAAAAGTAATACCGTATGAATATCTAATAATTATTACTATTTAGTATTATATGAATATTATATATATATATAATAATTTCTACAACATTATGTTACAAGATTATTGTATACTGCATAATATTTCTATTAGAAAATATGGTTTTTTATAATATTGATATTAATTATTTATTGATCTTGGTTAGTCTCAATCTATTCCTAAATTCTTCATTTGAAATCGATTTAATGTTTTTCAAAACAGTTCTTAAAAATTATTTTCCTGACAAGTCTTACCGCTAGGCCGCCATCTTGAATTTCATTCCAATGGCATGCGCTGTTTGGCGTGATTCCTTATCACGCCAAACAGCGTTTGGCGCCCTGCCCCGTGATATCAAACTAGTTCCGTAATTTTAAATGAACAGAAATAATAAAAACTTTTTAAAGTATATTTGCATTTTCTAAGCATTTAACCCTTTTGTGATGAGTGTGACATATATACAGCAGCCTCAAATCCCCTCATCGGGCAGTAGGCCCGTTCACTGCAACTTTCCATGGAGACAATAAGTCCTGCAGATCAAGTACAAAACATGATTCACTTGTGCATCACCCAGTTTCCAGTGATACTTGGGGTGGATGCATATATGATACACCCATCTCTATAAAATGTTTTCTGTTGATTAGTACATTGTTGCAAAAAGGTTAAACACTATCAATGCTAAATTAACCATTTCTTTATAAGTATCTTCAACTCTTACATTAAATTATAAGATTTTCAAATCTTAAAAATAATTTACAATAAAAAAAATGACTGATTTTAATCATAATTTCCTCCATTACATAAAATTTTAACCTATTTATATCTTTACACAACTTTTTCCTATCATTGACAGAAGAATTTATCAGTTAATAAAAAAAAGTAACTTATTATTTAATTAGCTATTAGACGATGAGACTTTAATACAATTTTGGTCAATAAAAAAATTTTAAATTAATAAATATAAAATATTTATCAAGATATACATGTATATAAGATGGGGGGGGGATGAGAAACAGATCAAGCTAATACTTAAATGATCAAAGAGGCTGATATTTATATAGTATAGATTTGTTTAAAAAAAACAATCAACAGCAATGTAAAATTTAAAAGTAAACATTTGCATATTATCACCAGCAAGCTGGTGATGTTTGATGTCTTTTTTACAGAAGACAATGATGATTTACAAAGAATAAAAGTTATTTGCTGCATGCATGTTTGTAGATATACACTGCTGGCCACACAAAATACAACATCAAGGACCAGATATATCACAGTAAAATTTATTTGGCAGATAACATGTTGTACCAAGGTCAAACAATTAAAACTACAGATTCTTGTGACACGTGGATGACAAAACCCATAGTTAGTGCAGCTGCCCTTGTTGGCTATAATCACGGTCCCACACATCGGCATTGAATCAAAGAGGCTTTGAATGTATCCTTGGAATACAATAGTCCATGCGGCTTCCACATATTGCCAGTTGATCTGGTGTAACTGCAGGTGGTGTATCCTGAGCAAGTCATTGTGCAAGCATGGACCAAACATTTTTGATTGGCAATATATCAAGAGAACAAGCAGACCAAGTAAACAATTCAATCTAATGCCTAAAGAAGAACTCTTGAACAATGCATGACATGTTTGGTCATGCATTACCCTATTAGAATATGACTGATGGCAAGTGTGGAATGTATGGGAGAACCACAGGCTCCAACACCTCAGAGATGTACTGTTGGCTGTTCAATGTTGTCATTACTATGATCAACTTTAAAAATTGCATTTAAAGACTCAGCATTGATGAGGCAAAAAAGTTTTAAAGATTTTTATTTAAACAGCCAACCTCTGAATGCATAAGAGTGAACTGGTATATATAACCAAAAACAATAATAATTAAACTTCACACATGTACCATGCAAAGTACACAACCAATCAGCAACATGATGACATTATTCACAAATATGTTTTATGATGACACCATCGGCAGTCCTACTATAAATTAGCATATTCATCTGTGATGAACATTCAAATAAAAAGTTACCATGCAGCTTGTGTTTATGTAAATGAAGGGACATGAGATTTAAATTAAATAGCTTTTCCAACAAGTGTACTAGCAATGTGTACTAGAGAGGTACAGCAGAGAAATTCAATACCACCCCAAACCCTGATACCTGGTACAAAACCAGCGTGGCAATGCATAATGCAACAGTTCCAGCAGTCTCTCACCACGGTGTCTCCAAACTCAAATTTGACCATTGTAATGTTGCAGGTAGAAGTGGGATTCAGCAGTAAACACAATATTGTTCCATTTTGTTGTCCATGTCCACAATTCATCGCACCATTGGCGGCATACATGGCAGTTTCCGGTTAAGGGTAAACAAAGGATGCCTTGCAGACATTCTATTCTGCTAGAAATGGCATTAAATGGTACAAACAGACACTAAATGATGAATAAAAGACTGAATCTGTTGTGCTATGGTTTGTGATGTGGCTGTGTGATTCATCACTGCCAGGTGCCTGTGGTTCTGAGTCAAAGGTAAACAAAGCAATGGACGCCCTGCTGACATATCACTGTGCTGCAAATGGCATTGAATGGTACATGCGGACCCCAAATGATGCATTACAAACTGAACCTGTTGTGCTATGGTTTGTGAAGTGGCTGCGTGATCCATCACTGCCATGTGCAGAATTCGCCTGTCATCACGGGCAGTGGTGCAACGAGGTGGGTGCGATCTGCCCTGTCAGTCCATCATTTCCCCCTGCATCCAGGGGTGACAGATCCATTTCCCAATTGTTTGATTTTGTCTGACACCACTGACCAATTTCTTTGAAGGATAATCGACAATCCCTATAGACTACTATTCTTCCTCAGTTGAATTTAGAAACTTAGTTAAAAGATGGTTGATATCTTCCATGAGGCATAGGTAAACAACTTACGCAAAACAAAAACACACAAAAAAACAATTGTCATTCTTTCAAATTGCCAATTTGTTCTCCCCTTACATAGGGCTTGCGGGCAGTGCTACGGTCACCCATGATAAACATCTATGCTATAATGCTTATATAATTTGCATATTTCATCGCCACATATGCATGATGTGAATTTCACATGGTTTGCATGATTCCTTTAGGAAGTTGCATTTTGTGTGGTCAGCAGTGTAATTAAAGCTTAAACAAATTTAGGAGAATTTCGAACTTTAACCTTTTCCAGGCTCATTTTTCTTTGGGATTATGGATCAAAAAATGTCAATCTTTTTTTATTCTTACCAAGAAAAGTAAGCAAAAGCATTTGACACCATAAAAAGCAATGTGAAATAATTCAAGAAAGACTGATTGTGCAGTGTAAATTTTCACAGTGCCCATGCTCTACTTGGGGTGAGCGAGGGATGGTATGCTTCGCCTGCCCAAGCTCAGCTCAGGAAAAGCTGGGAAGGAGTTAAAGTGAATTTCTGAGTTTTTTCCACAAATGGAACTTTCATTGAAATAGATTTAAGAACAGATTTAAATGAAGCATTTCTTTTACTTTTTTTTTATCTTGGCACTCTTAGATGTTTTCTTGAATTTCAATCAGAATTATATTTTTTTAGAATTGTAAAACTTGTCTAAGGTAAAATAAATTCCTTATTTTTAAAATCCTTTAGGTGAAGAAAATACAAATGAATTATGCTATTTGTATATGCCCATGGTACATAAAATTCAACATATGAATAAAAAAACACTTTAATTAGGGATATGGAAGAAATGCAAGATAATTTAGAAGTTATCAAAGAAAAATTTTAAATTGGATAATCATAAATTTTAGAATTTCCCTAATATCAGAGCAAATATCAAGGCTAAATAGTCATATTTTTAAAAATTAATTACAAATACTGAATGAAAAAAATCAGAAAAAATATATATAATACCATATGTTAAGTAAAATTACACAATATAATCAGAATTCATGTTACATATAAAAGCACAATATATTCCTAAAACATCAAAGGTACTTATGTATTATCGTAACAATCGCCAACTCTATTAATTACCCACCAAGTCAGCAACCCGGATTTCCTAAGTGTCATACACACTGAATTGGCAACCAGGTGCTTCATTTCATATAATGTTGTCAATACATTGCGATAATATGTAAGTACCATATCAACATTTATCAATTTTTTTAAACTAATCTAAAAAGTTTAAAAATATAACCACACAAACCTAGAAATATAAAAATATATTTTACTTACCAGCAAAGCATAATCTCTTACAATATCTTCACATAGCTGGAATATTGATTAAATTCATTGGATGGTAACTTTGCAGAGTTTGAATTTTCATGAAATGTATTTTCACAAGAACTTATAATAATGAATGCTTGCCAAAGCTAAATATGATTAAAAAAATTATTACAAGAGTTAAAAGTAGAAATATGTTATCAATCGACAATGACTTAATATTATAAAATAAAAGAGATTTCTTAGTTAAAACTTAAACATGTGATTACACTATATGGTAGAATAATTTATTAATTTAAGAGCATTTTCAAAATTTATCATAACGTAAATATTACCTATTTTAAAAATGAATGGTCAATATTTAGAGAATTTTCATAGTAATACAAAAATAATTTTTTTTATCAAAATTATAATCCCATTTATATTTAACAGCAGTTGCACATTTATCAAGAAATATTGCACAAAATCATAATTTATTTCATAACCTACTTTCTTTTATAAAAAAAAGTCTGATAATTCAAATATTATTTTAAAAAATATTAGAATTATGAATAGTTAACAACATACCTATATATAGATTATACATATAAAAAGCCTTAAGATATAATATCCTTAAAAGTTAACCGTCTACTTTTATTTTCTCAAATCACTGACAAGAAAATAAAACTGTTCATGAATGAATAAACATTACTATTCCTACATAAACTTTACTAAATGAATGAACAAACACTATATTCCGCATAAAAAAAATATACCAATTTAAAGGCAAAATTTTAAATTAAATTCAAGAATTTTAATATTAAAAACGTTTATAATGAACTAGATATATGACGAACAACTTTTCTAGTGTATTATCGCCAGTTCATACAATTGCTGAACTTAACGAAAGTAATTGAAAATAAAGATTTACTCCTACAATACAAATTTTAAGAGCTAACAGAGATCTTATCTTCAGAAAAACACTTTGTAAAAAGATTGAAAATCTTTTGGAGTCATTCAAAAAGTAGAATCCACATTTCTAACAACATACACTATAATATCCACTTATCTTTATTTCAAATATTAACTCGCAGCTTTTAATAATGAACACAGAACATTGATTAACGCGTAATTATGTTACATGAATTGGAAAGATTCAAAACAAAATAAATATATAAATCATTTCAATTTTGACACGTTTGATCTATTTAGCTACTCCATGAACTCTTTAATTACCCAAGTTCAGGTCAAGCAGCTACTTCAGATTTCCCTATTGAAAGAACAACTGACCTTTAAAAGACTCACTTTGCATTCTTGTTAAATTACAAAAATTTGCAGTTTTTTTTATCTTGGTTTTTTAGTTTAGAACAATATATCCCAAACAACTTAAAATTGCTCCGAAATTGTTTATTATTTTATTTATTTATTGAAATGTTTTCTGAGCCCTCCGAGTTGAAATAACTTATGTTGCCAAACTCAGAAATTTTATACTAAAACAAAATCTTTAAAAAACTACAAAATATTCTTTTAAAAAAATTTTATAAAGAGATATTTAAACTTAAATTTATTTTTTCCATAAACCAGAAATCTTACTTTTGATTCAAAATCTGCACTTGGTAAAAAAATTTTTGCAAAGTTTTTGCACTTCATAATATACATAGACCGAAAAATCATTAATTACATGCAGATTTTTTTATAGAAATTATCAACTTTGAAATTGTAATCATAATGCCTTAAATTACACTGGGAAATTTCATTAAAGTATAATTCCATTACGATTATCATCGTAATCGTAGCAACATCGTGGAGGGGGGAGCTCTCCCAGTATTTTCATTGGTTTGCATCATAGTTGTGTAATGATTGCACAATGTTATGATAATGAAATGCATCAATATTATTTATGTGTTCCTTGCTTCAGTTATCAATTTTCAATAGACAGGTGTTTGATTCTGTAGCTTGAGATAAAACTGCTAAGTTATCGTAAGTTATTTTATTCTTATTGTTAATTTTTTTTAAGTATTACAATTTTTCGCACAAATATAGCGTGTTAGGTATTTTTTGTTCAAAATATTATAATGTATTAACGTAGAAAATTTAGTTTTTGTAAATTAATCAGTTAAATGGGCGGGTATGAGTATTGTGTAATTTTTTATAATACAGGATAAAATTTATAAATGATTCTTCATTGCTGTAATTAGGGTGAAATAAAAAGGAAAGATAAAAAAAAAAGTTTAGCTTTGGAACAGTTTTCTTTTGAACAGAAGAATAAACGCCTTTTCTGATGTCATATTCGGCAATATCCTAACCATTACTTGTAGTAATTTTAAATGGATTGGCCAGCAAGACGTGTTTACTTGTACAATTAGTATCAATTGTTACCACACTTGAAAGTGAACTTTTATATGTGTTGTTTTGAAATATCTTTAATCTAGATTTTCAAGTATGCAAATTGAGGTGAATTTCTATGAATATTAAAAATTTAAATGCACATCAGCATAATGAAATAACATTTTTGGACATGAAATTTTTTCTATTAATGTAAACTGTTAATATAAAACAATTTTAAAGAGTCAACATATGAAAATTTTACATATTTTAAAATTAGGAAAAATAAACGACTTTTATCATTAATCTTTCAGAACCTATCTTTGAAAATAACTTTAAATATTATCCTTTTTAAAAAACTGTTAAATAGTATGTGTGTTTTTATTTTTTCAATTTAATAATATTTGACGAGTAAAATCAATGATTTTTTTATGATATACATATGTTCTTGTATAATTGTTAAATTTTGTTCACTTTGAATAATACTTAATATATAAAATTGTCACATTTGTAATATTGTTATTTACTTTTATTTAGATGTCTGGAAAAGGAAAAAAGAAAACTACAAAGATAGCATCAAACGGGGATTGTGATCAGAATGACGGTAAAATGCCATCTATGAAGACAGCAAGTGATGTTATTTCCAGACTTCAGTGGGATGATTCTTTGGATCAAAATAAATTTTCGGTTGGATACTTAGATCGATTTGATGGCATAATAGAAAAACCCTTCACTTCTTTAGATTGGAGAGATCCTTCTATAGTTGACAATCATACTTTGGCCTTACCAAAACATAGAATTCAATATTTTAAATACCTTTCTAGAAAGGTTTGGGATAAAAGAAATAGAACTGATATTGTATTTGGATCAATGGGATATCCTTTAAATATTCATGACTTCATGGCTAAAGTTGATGATGATTTGTTAAATTTCCGTGAGGAGGAAGATATTGATGTGGACTATTCATCTGTTAAGAATACTGATTTAGATTGTTCTGAAGAAATTACAAATGAAGATGATATTGACATCACTGGTCGACCAAATTTTTTTATTGCTGCAAGAATAGAAAATGAAGATACTGTTTCAAAATTGAAAAAAGTTTCAGATTACATCAAATCAAAGGATGAACTTTTGGGTGAATGTTGCATTTCTCCTGCAATGTTCCATATGACTTTTTCTATTCTTAAACTTGATTCTCCTGCTGATATATGTGATGCAATTGCAGCAATGCAAGCTGTATCTTTACAAAAATTACCTTTAGTTACTTTAAATCTTGAGGGCTTGGATAATTTTCATCATAGAGTACTATATTCAAGAGTTGAAGAAAATGAAAATTTATTGAAGTTGAGAAATGCTTTAATAAATGAACTAGTATCCAGAAATGTCACTATTACAGACAGATATTCATTTGTGCCACATGTAACAGTTGCAAAATTATCTCGGCCTGTCACCAGATTGCGACATAGTAAATATATAGATCAGTACTTGTACTTGAAATTTGAAGATGATGAATTTGGCTCTGAAAATGTATTCAGTTTATATTTATGTGAAATGGGAGCTGCTCGTAGAGAAGATGGTTTCTACAGATGTGCCCATGAAATTTCTTTAAATGGTTAATTTACATGTTTTTATAATAGTTCTAGTCTAATTAAATATGTAAAATCAATTTATAGCACCTTATGTAATTGTGATAGTTTGTTGCAAATGAACTTTAAAAAATGCAATACATTTTATATAAAAATTGACTTTCTTCCATTTACTCTTTGTATTTATATCATCTGATTTTTATGTAAGAATGAGTTATATTTTACTTTTACAAAATTATTAGCTTTTACTGAAATATTTTTGTGGTATTATTTTCCTGTTAATTTTTTTACCTCAAAATTATCCTTACTCGTAAATTCTATCATTTTATGCATAAAAATGACTTTTTATGAATTTATATTTTGTGTCAATTTTATTATGATTGTAAATATTGTCTCTTGGGTGATATTGTTAACTTTTACAAATACAGGAACTATATAAAATTTAAAGAAAATTTGGGGGAGGAGGATTTAATTAAAGAGAAAATATATAAAATCAGCAATAAGGTTCCTTTAACTTCTATTCCTCTAAAAGTAACAGCCCTTCAAATTGTGATTTTGCATATACTTGTATTCAAATTCCTTCAGAAGTTCTAAGCGTCGATAGAAACCATCCTATTTCCCACTTATTACAAGTGCCAATATATTGGCATTCGGAAAAAAATCAGTTTTTACTACAATACCTTTTTTAAATAATTTCTGGCAAGGCTCACAAAGGTGGATGTACAAGTTCAATATCATAACATGTAACATTTTTGTATTTGGTTGAAAGTTCTTTCAGATTTCCATCACATCCCCAGAATTCGGAATTTAATTTTGCTCATGGCAAATTAAATTCCTAGAACAAGTTCACATTCATCGGAAGTCAAGTACCTCCCTCTGGGAAGAAAACTGGGTGTCAAAAATTACTGGCAGCAATTGGTATCGCCTACATGATGCCGCACTAAAAAGGGATAGCAGCCCCTGGGGTATGTACTAGGTCTGAAAATGGTAAAAATACCAATCTGTAGCCCTATTGGGGAAAAAAGGAATCCATGACGTAATACTGAATAGCAATTCTTCCCAACATTTTTATCTTCGGGACCGGTCAACATTTGATAATTTTACGGTGGCCCGCTGAGAGTGTGACGTCGATCATTTATATTTTAAATTGTTTTGATTTTATAGTTTGCAGTAAAACATTTTTTCGAATCAGTTGGGACCGTACACCGTTCGGATACGAGGTTGTTCGGATAACGGAGAACCAAAAGCGAGCCATGCAGTATATGAAACCGGACACTATACGAATATTGAAAATCATCACATGCGGGAAACGTGCTTGAAGTAAAAGCAAAATAGGTGCAAAATGTCGCGTGAGTGAGTGAATATTAACGTTGCACTGTTCAGCTACACGAGGGCTTTTGGCGACGGACCTCGTAATTTTGAACCATGGTCAAGTGACGAGGACGACACCTGAGCTGGCATCCCCTCTCCTAACTACCACACCAAAGGGAGTACTTCTGAGCTCTCGACAGATTTAACGTGCATCGCTCCCCTACACGGTGGGTCTTCAGTGATACTGGGCTCGAACTCATGACACGCCAGCCACGAGTCCGATACCTTGACCACTTGGCTACCATGGCCGAGCAAAATGTCGCAATTTTACCTTTATTGTGGAAAATAATCACTTATTTTTCGCTGTACCATTGTACACCTTCGTTTTTTCACTGCAAGGTCTCTGACCAGGGGTTGGGGAACACTGTTTTATGGTACTGACGCCTTCTTTAACAGGTTAAATGAGTTTACTTTTATTTTCCACAAATATCACATCATAGCTATTCAGCAACCAATAGTCCCTGGGTTCCTTTTTACAAGGCATTTTAGCATTTTATAGCTTATATCAATTATCAACTTCTAGTAAATAATTTCAGTTAAAAAAAAAACTTCTTTTTTTTTTTTTGCAGCATCAACTCGAATTCTGGGCAACTAGCCGTCGAATAGTTGTTTCATGTCTATGGACCATGGGTCGAAACCTTTTAGCTGTTGCATGTCAAACCAATCTACCAATATGATTCAGCGAACCACACAGTAGAGCATTTTTGAAACAATTGAAAAATTTACAAATTTTTTGAGTAGTGAAAGTGCCTCAGAGAATTGTACCGCGTGCCACATGTGATATAGGTTGCCGACCCCTGCTATAGACCATGATACCTTCACCAACACTAAGCTTGCTCCTCCATTTTTAGGCAGCACAGGAAAAAATCAATTTTTTATTGAACAAGTTTTAAGTAAAAATGAGTATTTTGACATTTCTGAACAAACAGCAATGTACAACTAACAAATTCTGAGCCTGAGATACGCGTTAAAAGTTTAATGTCCTGCCAAATTGCAATATTTGAAACGAATCTGAGATGTATTACATACTTTGCAGGTTTCTCATTAGGCATTCTATAGAATGCCTAGGCAATGTGTAAGATAGGAATCATTTCATGCATTGCCGGCTAGATTTAGGCATTCTATACAATGCCGGATTTCATACTTTGCCGGTAACACATATACTGGAAAGATGAAGGAAGGTTTCATGCTTAAATGCATGATTTTGATTATAAAAACTTAATACAATGACCAATGCAAAAAGCTTTGCTTAGTGACAGGCTATAATGCAAATACAAAATTCGTAGATTTAAGTGAATATACGGCTAACAGTTATACCTTTGGCCATAAAATGATTCAACGGGTTAAAAAAAAATATTCTTTCGTATTTATTAGACTTAACAGTGTTAAATGCATTTATATTTAAAAATAAAAGGAAATAATGTGTAAGCTATAAAATATCCAGATTAAATTTAATCCAACTATTGAAAAAATTCTTACATGTCCAGAATAAAATGTAAGGAACTAGGCTTAAAAAACATCATTGGCCTGAATTTAAGTAAATTAAATGAGATGCTGTTAAGTATGTAAGTTCAAAGAGGTGTGATAAGATGTATACTCATGTCCAAAATTAAAGTAATCATCAGTTTTCCAAATCCATCAGTTTTCACAAACATAAAACCTGTGAAAACTGATGAACTATATTTAATGTGTTGTCATGAAGTTTAACACAGAGACATACTACAAATTCAGAAAGAATATAGCAACATTACAATATGGAAAAGATGTGCCGGGCACATAAAAAATTGTGAAATCATGAATCAGAGGTAAAGCATTTATCACAGGAATAGTCTAATATGGAGTGACCAATGTGAACTATATATACTTTACAAGCCTCAAAACGAGCTGCCATACTGTTTGTGAGGGTGTCAATAAGTATTTGTGGCGATAAAGACCCATGTTTCCAAAAGTGGGACTTTTTTAATTCCTAGGAGGGGAGCTACGCTTAGAAATGGCTTTTCCCAAGACCATCCCAAACATATTTAATAGAATTGTGATTCGGGGATGGCAAATATCCTCCCCTCAGAGGCGGATTAAGGCAGTTGGAGGCCCCTGGAGGTAAAAGGTTTGAGGCCCATGGTGAAGTCGAAATACTAAAATAGTGAAACGAGTCGCTTACTTTAAATTCTCAAAGTAAAATATATTGCTGTAATAAAACTCATTGGTTAAAGGAAAAATCTGAACAATACATAAAAAAAAAAATTAAAAACCTTACTTAAGAGCTTACAGTTTTGCTATACAGTTTGATTTCTCTTTGGAAAATTCATCAATTATCATTTTTACCATATCTATTTTGTCCAAAACATTTTATTCTGTATATAATATGGCCATGTTATTCAATTTCTCTTTTCCCCCATAGTACTTCTTAAATTATTTTTAACACGTTTTAAAACTAAAAAAGATCATTCACCTGATACATTTAATATCGGTATTGTTAAAAATATTTTCAAAAGTTTTTCTACATTAGGATTTTTTTACATCTCGATAAATTTCCAGCGGGGTTTTCATCGTATCTTTGTTTTCTTTTCATTTCTTGTTCCAAGGTGACGTGGTTGGTTTGTCGCTGGCCTTTGCACTCATCAAGCTTGGGGCCCCTGGCGGCCGCCAGGTCTGACACCCGCTTAATCCCCCCACTGCATCCCCTTCGTGAAATTCTTTAACAATGGGAGTTCTGTGTGACCATGCATTTTCGACCATAAAAAATGTAGTCAGAGACCGTAAGAAAAAACCTCGCATAGGCTTCCAAGATCTCATCTTTATAGCTCTGTAAGTTGACAGTACTCACATAGAAAACGTACAGTGGTGTATGACTGCCCTACTTTATGCCACACACAACACAAGGATTCCTTTGCCACCAAATCTATCGATTTTTGTTATGTAGGAGGGTTGAAAGCGAGTTCCATTTCCTCTCCAGGTGAAGAATAGACGAGATTCACTTTGTCGGGTACATTTCGTCTCATCGCTGAAAAGAACACGTCCCATTCTTTTGAGGTCCATCATTGATGTTTTCAGCTCTACAACAAGCGGTTTTTCCCGTTCGATGCAGTCAAAGGGAGTTAAGCCTCCAAAATAAAATCTAAACTAATTTTCTTAGCTTTCAAAAATATTATGACACCACAAATCCCTTTTTCCACTCTTCTAAATCGAAGTAATTTTCATTAAAACTCGTGCTCGGTGGCTAGGAATTTGAAATAAAAGAGATAAATCTTTTCGAAGATCACCGATCAAAAAAAGAGCTTTACTCTAATTCCTAAAAGATAAACAATCTCGAACAGATCAACTCGTGTTGTCATTTGCAAAATGGTAAATGAAAATAGTAATACGATTTTATTACTAACGTTGCCATCTGAAATTTAAAGTTTGTAATATGTAATTAAAAAAATAAATAAATAAATATGTTTTCAACAGACGCCGTTCATAAAGGCAAGTCTCTGCTAAACGTCTGTAGACAATCTGGATATTCTTCCAGACGCAGCAGAAAAGATGAAGAGCCGCTGTTCTACGTCGTTGTGCGCTTATTAACCAAGTAGTGAATCTGTACAGATGTCGATGCTCTGTGTCGACCTTCCTGGTGACAGAATCACTTGTCTGGAATATTGATTCCATAATCGGGAGACCACTTTCGGGTCACTTGTAACCATCGAGCCACCTCCGCTTCAGACTGGCCAGTTTCAAGCCTGCCAACCGGCTCTCCATCTCAAGGAATCATCTAACGATTATGAGAAGTCTTACTCACACTGTCACAAAACAGGAGGCAAAATTCCTAAATGTTTCCTACTTTCTTAATACTGTTTGTTGTATGAGTACTTACTGAAACTATACAGCACTAGAACGTCCGGGATTTCGATTACCTTTAAACGATCCAGATCAAAGATCCAAAGAACAGATCCAGATCAAAAAAATTTTAGGAAGATAAAAAATTCATCACTGCTATTATTATTGAAATACTGTACATATTAGCCTTAAGAAAAAAAGGAAGACTTAATTCACTTTTCATCCTGATCAATCAAGGGAAGGACCTGCTGAAAGAAATAATGCTTATTACTCATAATAGCGAAATTTGATTTGAGAAAAGCGTTGGACATGAAACGAAAGGAAATTTTTCAAATGCTTCCAATGCATATGGTAACCAATGATATAACAAATTTCATAGGATGCCTTTGTTATCGCTGAGACATTACCACAGACAAATATTTTTTTGCTGTTGCAAAGGTTATTCAAGAAAGCCTATTTATCACCTCTCGAAAGAGATCTTTGAGGAAATGTGTCATTAAATGATTCCTGTTTATTGGTGTTTGTTAAATATATTTCCTGACAAATCAAACAATTACTGAACCATGCTTGTGTTTCACTACAAAATAGTTAACTTCCCAATCGTCTTGAAACAATCTATTTTCTTCGAATATTTTTCGCCTGCAAGATATGAAAGATTGTTGAAAATTAGTTCCACTCATAAAATGGTCACTAATTCATTGTTGTCTATTATCACTAATCAGAAGAAAAAAATATATCAATTCGCACCCATACAGCATCGAGATCAAAAAACAAAATTGATGTATTTGGTTTTTTAACAAAGAATTCCCACCAAATTTTCATAAATTAATTTCTCAGAGCAGTGGGCCCTGACCGGGCCACTTAAAAAAGTCCGGTGGGCCGCAGGTTAAGAATCGCTGATCTAAGCCATTTAGCCTCTTACAGTGTTTACTATTGTCTCTATATTAGGAGGAGGGCTGAAGAAACTGGAATGTTCGAGGCTGCAAATTTTTGGGGCGGCATTTTTACCGAATTTGAAAAATACTTTTTTTTTATATTACGAAAAAATTTGTATGAAAATATTTTGTTAAATAGCATTATTTATACTTTGGAGACCTAGTACCTGATTTAAATACCTGGAATTTCTCCTTAGACAGAAATGAAATGCCAACTACTGCTAGTATAAAATTTGTGACTATATCTTTTTTCAAAAAATAAAAATTATTCTGCGTGACGATTTGCTTTTTAACAAACATATTTTGTTAAAAATTACGTTTCTTAAAAAGCTATTGTACACTTTTCTAATTTGTAAATATATCTATAAAAAAAAATTACTTGCATTTACATGATCATTTCAAAATTTGACTGGCTTTCTGACAGAATTTATTTTTAAATATGCATTTGATTTATCTTTTCAATTTCTAGCTATATATGTGTATCTAGCATTGAATCTTAATATTTCATTTCTTGTATCTTATTTTCTTATTCTGTAATGTGTACGTTTAAAGTCAGTTTTCTTATGTCTTAAACCTTGAAGGGTTTGAGGCTGGTGTGTGCATTAAATCATGAAAATTTTTATGTTTTTTCTCATTTTCTTTTGTAACATTCTCCCCATCCCGAGTGGGTCACAAGGGACTTTCTTTCCACCTGCAGGATGTCCGGTGTCAGCTAACTTAAAGGGGAAAAAGGCAACAAGAATCTTTGGAAGATAGTGAGCCACAGGAGATGTTTTATTTTAGTCTTGAATGTTATCATTTGAAGTTCAAAATAAACGCTTGGGGTCTCTACCATCAACAGACTTGTTTTCGAAAAAAATTAGTCAGCTGAAATTGGCGCAATTCAATGTCTTACAATTAGCTCACTAAAATAGCAACAGGTAATTAAGTCTTTAATTTCGAATAAATTTGTATTTTTTTAAGATTAAAAATAATTTACAAATTCAGAAGTACCTCCTGTAAGATACACCTCCTAACAAGGAACAATTAATGTTGCTTCCGGTCTCTTTGAATATGGGTCCTATGTCTTCACCTGTTATTAAGGGTCTTTCTATTTAAGTGACACTGAAAAAAGTTTCTAATTTCTTTTTAAAATTTCAATGACAAAAGTTTTCTTTCTCTTTAAATATATTAAATATAGTTCTGTCCTAATAAATCAATGTAATTTAACAGACTAAAGGAACAGAGAAATAAAAAAATTGCAACATTGTATGTTCCACACTTCGATCTAGAGACAAAACAAAATATGTAATAAAGCGATTGCAACTCGTAGGGGCGCGTTTTCTTTGGGTTTACTTAAAAAATAATAAAAGCTGGCTTAGGTGGACACACGGCACTGGCTTTCAAAAAGATCCGTACAACGGAATATTTTCATTAAATTTCTGTAAGTACAAGATTTTATTGCTCATTTCAAACATTTATACATTAATTAAACTTCTCTATTAAGAATTTTCATTTTTCATGAACTTCAAATTTTAAAAAACCTCTGACTAAGGTATTTATTTGCATATCATTTATTTAAAGATTAATATGACTTGAATTTCTAGTTAAACTAATTTGTTTAGTATTAAAGGACAAAATACTCAATGTCTGTTCTGGTGGGTTCAAATTTCTGACTCAAGGACATATTGTGTCAAACATCAGATTCCTTATTGGAAGGTACTAATGTATTTTTACCCTATTAGGATAAACTATTAAGAAATATTTTATTGTTTTTGCCTTCATGAAAAAGTGGGCTATAAAAATAATATATTTAGTTTTAAAAAAATCTCTTTTGTTAATATATGTACACTTGCCTCCGAAAGTCTGCGTACAGACAATCATCTTACGTGTTTATGCTATAATTACGATTAAAATCTCGCTTTAGAAAATCAAGATAGCTGTCAGGGATTCTTCAAAATTTCCTTATTCAAACAGCAGCAACAAATATTACCTTAACATAAAAAAACAAGAATGATCTCTCTCTCTCTCTCTTCAAATAATCACCAACCATGCGCGCCAAAAGTCTGCGTACACTTACAAAATAGAGCTTTTAAAGACCTTTAATTGTAAAATAATTGCAGTAAATCATGTTTTTAAGTAATTATAAGCTTATTTTACAATTAATTTAGGATTTGAGATTTGAAAATTTTTGTGGTTCCATGGCAGGCAACAGAATAGAGATCGATATATTATTGAAAGAAAAATCATCACAGAAATCTTAAAAAAAGAAGGACATTTTTAAAGAAATTGCTGAAACTGTTAATAGGAGACATTCATTGATTCAAAAAAAGTTCATAAACTACAAATCAACTGAAATTTTAACGTCCACGCCAAGATCCGGCCGCCCGTATGCAGTGTCACCTCGAGCATCTTGCTTTCTAATACGATCTACAAAAATGAATCTAAGACAATAAGCTTCACAAATAGCTAAAAGTGTAGCTGAGACCTTGCAAAAAAATTTGACTTTAACCACAATTCGAAGCGAACTGAAAAAGGTGACTATCATGGCTGAGAGTTGCACTCAAGAAACCATTCATCTCTCGAGTGAAAAGAGCTAAGAGAATGACCTTTGCCAAAAACATCTAAATAAGACACATAATTATTCGAAAAATGTAATATATTCAATTGAAAATATTTTTTTTGTAATTTGGCATCAAAAACAACAAAAATATGCCTTCAAAAATTCCTGGACAGATCTTAAGAAAGAGAATTCTTTTTCGACTATCAAACATGGCGAAGGAGGCATAATGTTTGGGGGTGCATTGGAAGCCTTTCGGCTAGTAATCTGGAATTTATTGAATCAACAATGTACAAAATTGATTACTTTAACTTATTGAAGTAAAATATCAGGGAAAGTGCCGAGAAATTTGCGGTGAGTGATGATTTTTACTTTCAGCGGCCCAAAGGTACTGAGCAAATGACTCCCATTGTAAAGCCATGGCTGTTCTGACATGTCTCAAACCAATCCCGTAGGCCATCCTAGTCCCCAAACCTAAGCACAATACAGCATTTATGGGATTTACTCGAGTGAATAATCAAGGAAAACGTAATAACATCCAAGAAAATGCTCAAATCTGCCATAGTAGAAGAATGGAACAAAATATCCACAGATGAGACAACTAAGCTAGTTAAATCCCTGCCAAATATTATGAAAGAGTTATAGAAAGAACGGAATAGCTTAAAAAGTATTAACTTTTAGTTACAATCCATTATTCTAAAGGTTTTTTCAAGTGTACGCAGACTTTTGGCGCACACGATTTGTGTCATTCTGAAGTTATAAATATTTGTATTATTTTATGTAATATTCAGGTGATTGTTGCTTATACTATTTGAATTAACGACGTTAGATGAATCAATAATAAATAGTGTTGATTCTGAAAGACTTCTTTTAATTAGCGATTTTTACGTGAATATAAAAGATGATCGCCTGTACGCAGACTTTCGGAGGCAAGTGTATATACATTTATGAAATAAATAAATTTACATAAGTGAATAACGATTTTAACTGAAAGGATGAGTTAAAAGAAAACTAGCTTATTTAATGTCAATGAAATTATTTTGTACATACATGTCCATAGCTATAATGAAGAGTACATGATTTGTAAATTAAAACGAAATAATAAATGACGCCAAATTTTTTTTCATAAGACTTCTTCCACTTCCAAAACGAGACATACACATTTTTCATTACTGTTCTAGAAAAGTGCGATTCACTTGTCTTGTTTACTGTAAATTTTTTTCTGAATCATTAATTATGAATCATTTTTCTGAATCATCATATTAAATCAATATAACACATGAGCTTTTATAGATGAGTTGTTTTCCTCTCTTTTTTTATACATCAAGAGAAATTCAGTAATATTAGGTTGCCATTATAAATATATTCTTATAAGTAATTATGTTATTGCTGATCGAAATATCGAAAAGGGAATTTCTTAAAAAAAAATTCTTTCGGAATATTTAAAGTTTGTGAATTAGGTCAGTAATAGGTTAGTTATTTCAAAGTTTTCTTTCTTTTTTAATCTAAAGAGAGATAAATTTAGTAGAATTATTATAAACATATTTTTAAATAAGATTGCATGTGTTAATATTTAAATGTTATCTAAAATATCCTGAAATGAAATTTTTTGAGGAAGCTAAAATACATGATATTATTGGAATGAGAAATATAATGTATTTTTTATTATTATAATAACTATGAAAATACTTTAAAACACGTAAGCTGTATAAAATCGTGGTGCGAATTAAAGACAATCCTGGAAAAAAATTCTACTATTGAAGCGGAACAAAATGTATATTCGCCATTTCCCTGCGACGAATATAATCGAGAGAAAAAGAAATGGCGCACCACCTTTGAAAGATGATTGCTGAAGCCAAAATCTGGCATTCAGGGGAACTAGTACAAAGTTGAGATAATGGTAGTTTTTTTAAAGTAGTTTAGATACTGGCCAAATTTGATCTAGTTATTTTAGAACATCTTAATAAGATCAGTAAATGCAAAAATCACAAAACACGTATTTTACACTACTTAGGGCAGCATTTTCAAAATGAAATAATTAATATTTTAGCCAAATCAATTCGTAATGAGTTATTAAATCAGATATCTATATCAGATATTAGTCACATAGAACAAATCATGTTTGTAATTAGATGTGTGAGCACTACTGATGGTAAGGTATATATATTTTAGAATTTTTTCTAGGAGTTTTCAGTAATACGACACAAGAGAGGCTTTCATACTTGTACACATTCTCTATTGAATCCGAAATCTCTGAAAAAATTAATTTCACCAAAATTATTGACAATTTTGCTCTTCTCAGAAAGCCAGAAATATTATTCATAATTAATAATTAAGTAGGCTTTGCAAAGACTGATTTTAATATTATACTTTTCGTTTCACTAGATTTATGCTTTAGTACATTTATATTAGATTATATTTTCTGAGTAAATACTGCTGTTTGTCTATTTTTTGTCTATGCTGTTTGTCTATAAAATGTTTATTTTTATTTCAAAGGTAATATTTTTGCTTCTTTATTATTTTGTTAAAGTATTTTGTTACTATCATAACCTATTAGCTGAACAAAAAATAAAGTTTTGCACTTCAAATTTTTTATTTGCTTTTTTATTAATGTTTTACTCTTATGCAGATAGATGAATTTATAACCTCAATATGTAAGCGTTATAATAAGTAAGTAAATATGTAAGTATTATAGTAAATAATTACTTATTACAATATTTATCAATCAATAGTAATAAGTATTATATATATATATATATATATAAGTATCAATAGTAATAAGTATAATAAGTATTACCAATCAATAGTAATAGTAATAAGTATTATAGTAATAAATATATTAAATAAGTATAGTATTATTACAAGTATTATAGCAATAGAGCATAAGTAAACTTAACTCAGTGGCGCAATAGCCCATGAAGGTCAAGGTCTACTGTGCCCAACTCAATGTACATGACTTTGGGCCCTGAGGTGCATGAGCAGATGTTCCAGTCAGGTGGTCAGTTTGACATGAAACCCCCAGTTTTAAGTTCCCAAGCAAGCTTGGTCAACCTTTCCCAGCCCTGGGTTTGAACCTTGGACCTGTGGTGTGGAAGTGAGATGTACTAACCATTCAACCACTGGGCTTCAATAGTATAAATATTACTATTAATAAGTATTTATCAATCAATAGTAATAAGTATTATAATAAGTAATTGAAAATATTTCAAAACATAAAAATTGACAAATATAAGCCAAAATATGAAAATTTTCTAAAGGGGTGGCAGATTAAGTCTTTGCAAGCGGGTGGCCGACACCCTAGGATTGGCTTTACTCAAAGGCTGACTTGTGCCAAATAAACAAGGTTTAACTTAAGGAGGACTACAAAGAAAATCAAAATTCATAGAAACGTAGGTTTATTTCGAATAATACATTATAATAACATATATAAAAGAACAAGAAAAATTTACTGTATACGTCCTAACAATTGGCGTCTCTTCTCTGCTACTATCTTTCCTATTTCGGGAGAATTTGTGAAATTTTATTGTGTGCCATATATTGAACGGACCGCAAAAGGGACGCGAATTTGACACCCCTGATGCAGCGGGTCTCTGTGACAATTTTATAATAGCAATATATTGAATTCAATATTACTATACTTTGACGCTAAAGCTACAATACGACTTTAACCTTTTAAGTACGATCGGCGTATATAAACGTTTCGCACAGCCAAAACATTGGTTACCTCGGACATAAATATACGTCTATCCAAAGGACGATCTTTTTTGTACACTGCTATTCATAAAATTATTCCGAAGGCTCTGGAATGTAATAAAAAGGCCTTGACAGTGTTTGCGAAGGATTTTTCTTATTGATTTTACTTTTGTTTATTTATTTCTCCCCCCCCCCCCAGTGCATCACATAAGCACGCCTCTGTGCATAACGGTGACAATGAAGAGAGAATCATGTATATTTTAATCAGCAGTTAAGGGATTAATTATAAACCGTACAAATTATCAAGATAAGTGTTAATTTTGTATATAATTTTAGATATGATAAGCCCATGGGGTGTGAATGGCAATTATTTAACTTATTGTTAACTTAGTATTACTGAATTAATTATAAAATACACTGTGCAGTATTGATATATTTATAAGTGTTTTTATCAGTGTAAATATGTATTTATTTCTTATTATGTCAAAATGTATTTTGTTTGTTTACTTTTAGAAAACGAATAATTTTTAAAAAAATAATCTTTTGTTTTCAACTTTTTAATATACTCGCACCCCCTCTTAGAGTTATCAAACCCACAGTTTGAGAAACGCTAATTTAGGTTCAATTTCCAAATATCCTAATATCTCGTGACTTGTCCTCCAAACTCTATACACTTTCAGGTACTTTGTTTTCCTAAAATGAAAAATAAAAAACGAATTTTGTGGATCGGGCATGGGAAAGAAATCTCGGTCCAAAGCGGATTTTTTTGACTTATTGACAACTTTAGTTCCCCCTCCCCTCATGTATTTCATTTTCATTTAGATAAGTCGTAAATAACGTACATCTGTTATGCTTTTTTCACGTGAAATAGTATTACGATACTTGAAAAACCATAGAGAGCATTTAAATAATAATTTGGTCAGATTTATGAGTATTCAATCAAATAAAGCATAATGAGAAACGTTTCACAAAATTGCTTTTAGAACAGACATCTATATTTTTATATTCAATGCACTTAAATTTAGGGTGTGTTCCTTTAATTATTAAAACATTTCCATCTCACTTCTCACTTTCATTATTAGAACTGTATTTTTTTTTATCGGAATTTAATATTCTGATTCAAAAAATGGTATTTTGTCAAAAAGACAAGAAGAAACGTGGCTCTAAAATGAGTGGAGTTAAAAAAAACTTTGAATGTTTCTCAAAAACGAAAAAATCGAAAGGAAAAGGAGTATAATATTAAGAGTAAATGTGCAAAATTGGATTAATTTTTAATATCTGCAAGTACATAATCTTGTGCAAGTACTATTAATAGTAATGCTAGTGAACCTGATGAACAGATAATGGAAGTGAAAATTAATTCACAAGAAAAAACACAGTTTCGGACACTTCAGCTAATAAGGATACTCTATCTAAAGAAAAGGCGTCGTAAGATGAAAACTGAGAAAAACAGACTCGAATAGAAGTGATTTTGCACTTTATGTAGGGGCTCATATAGAGACAGATGTAAGGGAACAAATTTTCTTTTAGTCTGTGTATTAGTAATAGTAGTTGTGTCTTTATCTTAGCACGCGGAATGTATCAGTTTTTATTTCTTTTTTCAAAAAATCATTTTTGCATCATACAAAGAACTCTTTTTCAAAAGTAACAGTATTTATGCTAGAATATAATCGAATTTTTGATCAAGCTCATCCAAGATTTAGAAACAAAGAATAAGGTAAGCGATATATTTTTTCTTTCGCAAGAATTTGAAAACGAAAATTATATTACAGTTTTCGTGTCTTTCTTTTTGTATTGTTTTTATTTAAGTTACCAGGTTATTTGTCGACTGTTGTTAGAGAAATTTTCCATTTTAATAAAAACCATAAATACTCTCTAATGTTAAAGGTTATTTACTTCGTTTATTCAGACTCAGATTGATTTTGTATTCAGTTATAAGTTTAATGTTTAAATATTTTTAGTTGATGTGTATAGGTACATTATGTTTGGTTTTGTAATCCTTTGTAAAATCTTTGCTTGGGACCCAAAACCTGACCTTGTGTCTGGGGGGGGATATTATTTTCCGTTACGCCACTGCATGTATCATATCATAATCAATGACTTTTTCAAAAAGAGAATAGCTGAAGATGTTGGGAATAACCCGGATCAAATAATGTTTTTTTTTGGCTCATGTGTGAAGGTGTTCTCATAGAACATAACTTCACAACAAAGTTGCGTGTGGTCTTTGATGTAAGTTCGCATTCCATTGATGCTCCTTCACTGAGTCATTGACAGTTTCCAGGGTTGATCTCAATTCTGAATTATAGGTCATACTGACAAATTTTAGGTGCCATAGAATCGGAAACACAGCAGACATCGGGCAAGTATTTTTACACATTAGGCTCAGACTCGATTAGGGTGGTGCAGTTTGATTTCTGTGACTCAACATTGGAATTGGGGACCTATTGTGATATTGTGCAAAACTCGTATTAGAGCAACATCTACTCTGTTTTTACTGACAGTGACTTTCAAATATCGTGCACTAAAATTTAAAGATATTACTCGGGTACATGAGTTAGTTGAATAATGCATATATATCGACGTTTTAGTCAGTGGGGCAGATATTGAAATTGAAAAATGATGGAGATATATCGAGATATGGACAATGTTATGTAAAGAGCGAGTTTCAATATGAAGAAGTGGATGACTAAATCAAGATCTTTATGGGTAGAAATAGGAAAATAGGGGAAAATTTGGATATTGTCTTTTCAACAAATAGTAATGGCTAAGTTCTGGGATCCATTTGAGAAAGCAGAGGAGAAAATAAAACTATTGTTCCCTAAAATTTTTGTTAATCCAGATTAAGTAATTACTAAAAGAGTGAGTCTTGGTCAATCAGGAGTCTTTATGATCCATTCAGATTTATCAGCTCCCCCCACCCCCTAGTTTCTTCCAAATTCTTGTACAAGACTGTTGAATTGCTGAATCAGAATGGAACAGTTTATTATTTTGTTTCTTAGACATTCAATTCAAATTTAGATCTTGATGTGAAGATTTTGTACATTTAAAAAAAATTGAAATCAATAGACATTATTTTGTAGTTTTGCTGATATCCAGTTGCACTTTTTTACTGACAGTAGTGTTAAGGCTTGTGGGTCATATACATGAGATTTATAGTAAAAAATGAAATCACAAAACGTCATTTGTCATACCTAATACAAGTATAGAATTTTCCCTACGTAAGGAATTGGTGAAAGCCCTCATGGATGCAAGCATAACAAACCTCGACTATACCATTTCGCAACCTTTTTATTTGACTTATTCTCCCATTGCGCTTCATTGGATAAAAAAAGATCTAAAGCAAGTGCAAGTCTTTTGTGATCAACAGATTTATAGAGATCCAAGATAGCCGTAGAAAATTGGTTTATTATTTGATTTTTTTATTTTAATTAATTGTATATTTCTATTTTTTACAGAACAGTTACATTTTTTTTCATCTTTCATCCCCCCCCCCTTGGTAATTCAATGTTTCAAAGTGCCATTCTTCTAGTAAATAAAATGATAAGTTTAGCGTTCAAATGTAATGGAGCGATTTTTCTCCATTCTAAAGCCCGATTTTTCTTGCATAGAAAGTTCAATAATACATTTTAAAATTTCCATCTATTTCAAAAATAAAAAGATAAAAATAAAAATAGAAAATTTCTTTTAAAAAAGAATTATAAATGAATAGGAACTATTTTTGAGCGTGTAATAAATTTCTAATGCATTAATTTCGTTTACAATACTAAAAAAACAAATTTTTAAAGAAGTATTTTGAAATTTATAATATAAATTAAAAGCGAAATTGATGTCAAAAATGCATTTTTTTTTAATGTAATTCTTTTTAAAACGAATGTTTCTTATTCGAACCTTTATAATATAGAGCAAATTCCATTTGGTTGATACTTCTGTCCCTTTGATGCAATGATGTGGTAATGAAGGCTATTCATGTCATTGTCTACTCAGCGCCATCAGTGCTCTCTCAGACCATTGTTTCTCAAGATACTGGGAGGCTAGAATTTTTCAAAACAGATTACAGACTTGAGCTTTTTTATTTTTTATTTTTTACATATTAGTCTTTTATATATTGTCATTTTCTCCGGTTGGGTGGCGTAGTTTGTCTGGCTCTGGCCTTACACACCCCAAGCTTGCGGGTTCGATTCCTGTCCAATTTCGTGGATTTTCATGATGCAAAAAAACCCTATGTTGCATGATTATGTGGCATACAAATGACCCTTGAGTGCCTGATTGGCTTGAGTGCTCTTGGCAAAATTAAATTCCTAGTACGATTTTGCTTCGTCAAAGCTCAGGTGCCTCCCTCTGGTGAGGAAACTGGGCATTAAAATTACTTGCGGTGATTGTTATACTATGTATATGGTACCTCTCTAAAAAGGGATACCACCTCCCGGAGAATGTACCAGAGGATTGCAATGGTAAAACATCTGTAGCGGTACCATCTATATAAGCCAGTAACTACCTCCGCACCATGGTGATCATTTTGGTGTAGTGGGTTACTCGGCTTCTAACCCAAAGGTACCTGGTTCTATCCCAGCAGATAAGCGCGCCATTTCATTGGTGACCCTGGCTGAACTCAGAAAAACGCAAGCTTCTGAACTGTCGTGGCGCCATCTATTCACCGCAAATGCAACCAAAGCCATTAGACACATGACGCAATGAACAAAGTCGTCTCACATATGACGCAATCAACAAGCCGTCTCGCACATGACACAACCTTCAATCCCTCTCGATCGAATGACACAACCCTCAAGCCATCACATCTAGTGACGCAGCAGCAAAACACGCTCAATTTCACACAGACATCGTTCGTTCGCCTAACCACCGACTCACTGGTAGGGAGTATGTAGCGGTGCCATCTATATAAGCCAGTAACAACCTCCGCACCATGGCGATCGTTTTGGTGTAGTGGGTAAGTTACTCGGCTTCGGACCCAAAGGTACCTGGTTCTATCTCAGCGGATAAGCGCGCCACTTTACATAAAATCACAGCCCCGTTAAAAAATATTGTCATTTTCATTTTTCTTTGTACAGACTTTTTTGTATATTATTTTACATTGTGTGTTTTTCTTTTCATCATAACTGTATTTTAATTTTTGATTTATGTGTGGCCTGGTGTATTATAAATAAAAATATAATGTAGCGGAAAAATTAAAAACAGCGCAACACTAATTTTCAACACTTATTTAAGTCATTACTTGTGATGTAGCTGGAAGTATGAATGTCTAATGAACGTTTTCCACAATTGAATGTTACCCACTCTACTGAGCTATCTTGGCATGTTTTGAAAATTTTTCAGCTCTTAAGTGAAGAATTTCTTTAGTAGTACATTTACTGATAATTTTTAATAATTTTGTTGAGCTACGTTGGTAAAACACGCACTCCGAGAAGAGTGGTTCACCCAAACAAATTAAATTTTGATCAAGCATGTGTGGATTGGGATAATAGCTTTTGTTGCTCAATATCCCAAAATAAAATAAATAAATAAATATATGTGTTGCGTTAGGGTTTTGTTTTCTCATGATGTCATTTTCCATACCATTTGCACATAAAACTATATTTTCTCTGGTGAGAATAAATGCATCTAGGAGATTTTATGGCAAAAATATATTGCGTCGAAGACCGGTCCGAGTATTAAATGTTCCTGAAGACAATGTCACTCCTATTCATGATGAAACTTTTTCACCTAAACTTCAACCGACTTCAAAAATGAATACAGAAGACACTTCTGTAGGTCTTCCGAGAAATAAAGATGGACTTATAATCCCGCCATATGAGAAACTTCAAAAAAATGATTCACGTTTTACGTAAGGGTTTTATTATTATCGCCTTTGTATTTATGCTGGTATAATACTTGGTGCAAATGAGCATTTTTTTTTTAAATCAGATTATATACTGTAAATTCTATTTTCCCTTGGATTTCAGAGATTATAAAAATAATGTAATTTTAATAATACCTAGTGATAAGGAATAAAGAACATGTGATCTTATCAGAATAATCCTGCATTTCATTGTGTCAGGATTGTAAAATAAACACTTTGCCAAATAAAATCATTACTGCACAGTGAAATCTAAAAATCATCACCAAATCCTAAGGGGATTCCACATTTATGGTGGTGTCCCATGTATTAGTGGTAATTCAGTACATATGTCCATCAACCACAAACAATTTGGCATGATTCTTGATAAACTTATTGTAGAACAAAAAAATATTATTGAAATATATTACAGGCAGAATATCTCATTATTTAGTGGTCTTTTCCTGGTTTTGATAAAAAGGGTAGACAGGATCTCTTATACATGTATCTGTAATCTATTATCAAAGTGAATCATGTATATTTTATTTATTTTTTCTTAGTTTTGAGTTACCTACAGTGAATATTCCCACCCCCTTATGATGGAATAACTCATTTATATTTAGGAAAATGTATTAGAACTCAAAATCAGTCTTAAATTAGAAATCCTAATTTCTTGATAGGTTGTGCATGCTGACAATACTGCTTATTTCTGTGGTATCTATAAATTTTGGTTTAATTCAGTAGCCTGTGTTTAAGTTATCGATTCTCTTTTTCTGGTATATTTGTTTGAATTTGTTGTTTTAATAAAAAGCTGGTTTTCTTTGTCTAGTTACTTGTGTGCTCGTTTTTTTATTACAAATATGAGTGAATCCATTTTCTGTATGTAATCAAATAATGAATTCTTGTAATCCTTAAAAACCACATTGAAAGTTTTAAATTTGGATTTAAATGCGTTTATATAAATTCTACAAACATCAGTTTCTGTTTATTTCATACTTAAAATGTGTATCAATTCCATATAGGATAATTGTTTTGTAACATTTAAAAAATCACTATATGTAATTGGGACTTTTGAAGTAAAATGTAATTGTAAATGTCACCTTTTCTTTTATTGGACTTTATTATTATTTATGCTGAATAATTTTTATTTTGATAATTGCTGTATTTTGTAAGAGTTCTGCAAGGCTAGGTTTGGAATTAGTATTGCTTATATTACTGTACAAAAGATTTGTATTTACATTATTTTACATGCATATATTTTCTACTCTGTATGCAAATTCAAGATAATTGAATGGAAGTATCTACCCCTATCTCAATAAAAGAAAGTGTCCTCTCCATTCTTATGCGAGATTATCTTATAGTGATATCTTATTATCTTTTTTTTTTTTTGATTTTACATGAACAAAAATATAAAATAAATAAATTTTTAGTTTTATGAAACTGTTAATGTATTAAATGTTTTTACGACCTTTGAGTTAGATTATTTGAGAAAGTTTGAGTTAGAGATTTTTCCCTTAATATTTGATTTATATAATTTAAATATGCTCTAGAAATAATTTTTTTTTTTTTTGCATGTAGGATATAATAAGGATATGCTGAATGTGTTGAAGTAGATTTTCTCTTCTAGCTTGAAGATAAAATGGATTAAACTTGGTTAACATACATAAAAATATTAAGTAAATAAGATGTAGGATATTTTTGTTACCTAATATATCAAATATGTTTATTAATTAAGTACAATTCTTATCAGAAGAAAAAATTATCAAATTATCTTGCGAGACTCATTGGAATAACATTTATTAAATAAGGATTTTATTGTTTAAAATTTTACATGAAATAACTTGTACACTGTAGTTATATTTACTTAATCTTTTTTGAAAAAAATTTATTTGGATGTTGTTTTTAGAAAAACTCTGACCATATTAAAGAATCGAAAATTAAGAGAACAAAATGGAAAGATACTTCTTGAAGGAAAACGTCTTATAAATGATGCTATAGATGCCGGAATTGAATTAGAGACAATTTATTTCAGCAGAGAAAAGGAACTTGCAGATATTAGATTCAAGTTCCAGGATAATGTAGAAATTCTAAAAGTCTTTTATAAAACGTTGCAACAGTGGTCCAATTTAGTGACATGTCCTGGAATAATGGGTATGTTATAAATGATATATTTATGTTTTAAAATTGTGAGATCTGTAACAAAAGTTTTTAAACTAAAAAATTAACTGTTAAAAATTAGTTATTGTGTTAATCAATATAAAATAGTGAAAAAAATTTGATTAATATCTAAAAATTAAGATGCATTAGATTTAGTTTATGTAATAGGTTAAAGTGTTTTTTTATGTTACAGCCATAAGATTTATAATTTTTCATATTATCCAGTTTAGTAGTTTTTACCTGTTTAGTTTTAGCTTTTGTTTGATTTGAATTTTGGTTTAGTTGATCAATCAACTTTAGGTGGCCGCAGTAACCTATTGGTTAAGGTAATGGACTCGTGGCCGGCATGGCATGAGTTTAAGCTGAGAACCACTAAAGACACACCATATGGGGGGGGGGGCGATGCTTTTTAAATCTGCCTAGGCTCAAATGTCTTCCCTTTGGTGTGGTGTGGAAGTTAGGAGAGGGAGTGCTAGCTCAGGTGTCGTCCTTGTCACTTGACTATGGTTCAAAATTATGAGGTCCATTGCCAAAAGCTCTCATGTAGCTGAATAGTGCGACATTTATATTCACTCATTCACTGAATCAATTTTAGTAGTTATTTGTAGAAAGGATTTTTTTATTTAATATCTGTGTTCATGTTAAATTTCTGTAATTTTAAAGAATTAAAAAAATAACATGCATGATTAAAGAAATTTTATGTACTTTTTTATTAAAACTAATGGGGCTGTAGACCAAATGCTCATAATTGTGCAGTAACAGTAGTAACTGTACTGCCAGTAATAACATACTTTTTTAAAAAAAAAAGTGTGCTATTATGGATAAAATATTTCTTATTTTGTTATTCTGGAAAAAAATAAATTTATTATTCACTACAAAGAAATTAGTAATATTTCTCAACTTTTAAACATCAAAGAGCCAATAAATTATTGACCTCCTGCTTAATATGAAATGGGATCACCCTTCACCTTTAAAACCGTCAATAGGCAGAGAAGCTTTGACTCAAGGAGCTAATAGGTAGTCTGAAGTATCTGGTACCAGGCATTCTCTAACTGGTTCTGTAATTCTGCATATTGCATATTGGAAGGGTGGTTACACAAATATGTTTTTTTGGGTGGAATCACAAATATTTGATTGAATTTATGTCAGGTGTGAATGCGATGGAAAAGTAATCGGTCTGTACTGTTTGAAGAAATCTTTATTTATGTTTTACTACACAGTTACACAAAATACATCTGGCGGCTCTCGCGGAGAAAAATAAGAAGGCTTAAAAAAGGTTACAACATGCCGCCCACCTTGTAATATTATTTCAATATACATGAACAATATAAAGTTATTTTACATGAATGAAAATTTAATATTTAAGTAAACATTCACAACAATGAAGTATATATGCATATTAAAATGAGCTACAAATAATAAAATTATAGATTTAAATTGGTAACAGACTTAATTTTGTTATATTTCTTTTAAATATGCATCTGATGTTTTGACAGTAACAACCCTGACTATATTATCTAAACCAGGAAGTAATTGAACAATTCTACCCATTTTCCATTTAGTAGGGGGCAAATTGTCCTCTTTTATAAGGCACAAGTCATTCAATTGAAAATTTTTTGTTGGCAGAAGCCATTTTGGCCTTTGTTGCAATCAAGATAAATACTCTGTGCCAACGTTTCCAAAACTGTTGAACTAGTTTTTGAATTTGTTGCCATATAGTAAGATAAGAATGACTTGAGTCAATGTAATTAGGTTCAGGAATACTTGTCAAAGGCCTTCCAATAATGAAATGACCAGGCGTTAAGGCTGATAGGTCATTAGGGTCATTAGATAAGGGCGTTAATGGTCTGGAATTAAGACAAGCCTCTATTTGAGTTAGAAACGTTTCAAACTCTTCATATGTTAATTTAGTTTCTCCAACAACGTGTTTTAAGTGATATTTAGTTGACTTTATTCCAGCTTCCCAGAGAACACCCATGTGTGGTGCACCTGGAACATTTAGATGCCCTTTAATACCATTATCAGTTGAAAATTTACTAACATTTTGATTATAATATTCTGATTTTGCAAGCTTCTCAAATTCCATGAGTTTGCGTTTTGCACCAACAAAGTTGGAACCGCAATCACTGTATATGTCGCTGCTTTTTACTCTGCGGGAAATAAACTTCTTCAGAGCTGCAATAAATGCATCTGCTGAAAGATCAGTCACCAGTTCTAGATGAATAGCTCTAGTAGAGTGAAACAGAGCTATGTATGCTTTAAAAGATTTGGAACCTCTACCTTTAATGGTTTTAATTTGAAAAGGACCAGCATAATCTACTCCACAACGCATAAAAGCAGGAGAAATGCGAGAGGATTGCAAATCACTCATTTGATTAGTGATGGAAGCTTTTACTTTGCAACATTTTACACATTTTCTTATTAGTGTCTGATGACATCTCTAGCACCTATTATCCAATATTGTTCTTGAATACAAGATTGCACAAGTTGTGTACCAGCATGCAAGAGAATTTCATGATAATGTCTAATAATGAGATCTGTTAGAATATGCCTTTTTGGCAGTAGGATGGGATGTTTGTGGCCATATGCGAGATTTGCATGTCGCAAACGACCTCCCACTCTGAGAATGTTTGAATGATCTAAAAATGGATTAAGAGATAAAATTTTGCTTCTGCAAGATAGTGGTTGATTTCTTTTTAAAGCATTGATCTCATTATTAAATTCATTAAAGCATTGATCTCATTATTAAATTGAATAGTTTGCACTAATTTAATTAATGCATACATTGCATTGTTTAGTTCATTAGTTTTTAAAAACCCATTTGTTTTATCCTTTGAATTTTTACAATTATTGACAAATCTTGAACAATATGATATTACACGTTTAAGTTTAGAAAGAGATGAGAATTTATGAAGTAAATCATTACCATCAGGCAAGTAATTGATTGTAATGTACAGTACCTTTCTTCTGGCACAGCATCATTCAATGCAGGAACAGAAGAGTCTGTCTGAAAAGGAAATGTTTCGTGTAAAAATTTGGGATCACACAACCATATTGAAGTGAGTAAAGTTGAAGATGATACACCAGGGGTTGCAAGATCTGCAGGATTTGCACTTCCGCTGATATGATGCCACTGAGTAGCAGAAGACAACGTCTAGATTTTCGCCACTCTGTTGGTTACGAACTTCTTCCATCGGCTGGCATGGGATCCTATCCAAGAAAGGACTATAGTGGAATCCGTATAAAATTGGGCTTGTGATATAGGGTAATTCAGAGCTTTACAAGTAAAGTCCATCAGTTTAACTAACAAAAGAGCTCCGCATAATTCTAGTCGAGGAAGAGAGACAGTTTTCAGTGGGGCAGCTCTTGTCTTGGCTATTATTAGTTGAACGTTGATTTTTTCCTGTATCTGATACAGAGCGACAGTAAATTGCAGCTGCATAAGCCTTTTCAGAAGCATCACTGAAGCCAAATAGATGAAACAGGTTGTCTGAATCGACTAACAAGAATCGTGAAATTTTGATGTCTTTGACAAATTGTACATCATTAGCAAGTTGTTCCCATTCAAGTTTAATATCTGTAGGAACCCTTTCGTCCACTTCAATTGTTGTTTCCACAGTCTTTGCATGATTGTTTTATACTGAATTGTGATTGGTGACAACCATCCAAGTGGATCGAATGTCTTAACAATTGTAGAAAGTAATGTCCTTTTAGTTAAGGTGCCTTCAAAAGATAAAGGAGTGATTTTGAAGTAGAATACATCTGAAGCTGGATGCCACAGGATACCTAAGGTTTTTACTGTATCATCATTGTCTATATTAAAGAAGTATTAGATAAACGCATATCTGAATCGATTGAATTTAAGAGTTCGCTGCAATTAGAAGCCCATTTTCTCAATACAAGTCCGGCACTGGACACCATTTGAGTCAACTGGTTTTGTAGTACCAGAGCTTCAGAGTGAATTGGCTCCGGACATCAAATCATCAACATAGAAGTCCTTAAGAGCTGCTTTAGAAGCAAGAGGAAAATTATTTGATTGTTTAATGCCAACCGCTGTAAGCATTTTATTGCAAGGTACGGCGCTGATGCAGTGCCATAAGCAATCCTTGTCAACCTAAAGTCTTGTATTGGCTCAAAAGGTGAATTACGCCACACGATTCTTTGGAAATCTGAATCGTGTAGAGTTATTTGTCTATACATTTTTTCTATGTCCGCAGTTATGGCTATTTTGTGCATCCTGAAGCGTAGGAGTAATGTTGTTAAGTCAGTCTGTAGCTGTGGACCAACCATTAGTTTATCGTTAAGAGAAATACCACTTGAGGACTTTACAGATCCGTCAAATACCACGCGAAATTTGTTACCGTTTTTATTGGGTACTGGGTGATGCGGGAGATAAAAACTGGAACTGGCTGGAACGTCAATCTCGTTTTCTGGGATTAACTCCATGTGACCAAGTTTCAAGTAGTCATCCATGAATTTATGGTATTGATCAGAAAGAGATTGGTTTTTACTGAACCGGCGTTCGATTTGCTGTAGACGATGCACGGCAATGTCTCTAGATGAACCAAGTTCATCACTAGAATCTCGGAATGGAAACTTGACTGCGAATCTACCTGTTGAGTCACGAGTATAAGTTCTTTTAAAATGATTTTCGCAAGCAATTTCTTCATTCGTAAAAGGTTTTGTTTCAGAGAGTTCCTCTAATTGCCAAAATTTGTCAAGTTGAAACTCTACTACGTTGTAACTTGCATGATTTGATATGATTCTTTGGCAAGAAAGTTTTGTTTTTCCAAGAATAACCCAACCGAAAATGGTTTCAATTGCAGTTAAAGAATGTCCTGGAACATTTAAATGCCTGTTGAGCATTATTTCTCCAAACACGTCTGCATCTAGCAGAATGTCTATTGAGCTCGGCTGAAGACAGTTGATATCCGCTAATTGTAAATTTTTGAATGTATTCAAACAGATGCATCGACTTGAATTTGAGGAAGGTCACAGGTGATTTTGGGTAAAATTAATGCATCTACAGTAATACTTGTATTTTTGAAAAACAGTGATGTTATTTCTAACTGAACTAAGCCTGAAACCCTTCCCACGTTTCGCGAACTTAAACCGTCTACGTTTATGTTTACGCTAGTGCGCTTAAGTTGTAATAAATTTACACAACTCTCTCTAACAAATGAGCCTTGACTGGCTGAATCAATGAGTATTCTGCATTTTTGAAAAGCGCCATTAATGTCTTTAACATAAACGATTGCGGTAGGCAATAAAACAGCCTGAGCGGCAGGTACGGTTGCATTATTGCTACTTATCCTGGAATCTTCCATGTGTATATCTGGTACCATGTTGGCACTAAAAGTTTTGTTATTATTTGGATTTTTTGAGCATAATATTGAATTATGTAATTTGAAACAAAATTTACAAACACCTGCACTGCATTTAGAAATGTGATGCGTTTTATTTTCTTTAAGACTGTTAAAACATAATTTGTATTTTTTAACAACATCCCATTTTTCTTTAATCGGAAGTTCTAAGAAACTATTGCATACAAATAATCGAAAATGTGAACCGCTATTGCAATGTACGCAAACATTCGAGACTATTTGTGAAGAGTAGGGAAATTTCTTATTTGTTTTTGGTCATTTTACTTCCCCCCCGCTTCAAAGGGAACAGATGTTTTTTCTTTCTGGCACTTGGCTAAAGAAGCGATTGCAGTCGCCCTGCCTAAGACGAAAGATTTAAACTGGGCGAAGGAGGGATTTTTTTTTGTTTGTTTGTTTGAGGGGGAGTCCAAACGCGTAGTGTTTCAGGGTCGAGTTTCCCCCTTAGCAAGAAATTATGAGGGTGTCCCAATGCTCCACGGGTGCTTTAGGATTTGTAGTGTGTCGATGCATTGTTGGATAGTGTCAATTATTTTTCACAATGCCGACGCAGATTCTTGTTTTAAAACAGGCTGCGAAACTAATTTATTTAATGCTGCATTTATAATTTCTTCTTCATTCTCATAGCGTTCGGTTAATGCATTCCACGCCTTTTGATAATTATAGTTTGTTATCTGAATAGATTGTAATAAAGTGGCTGCTTCGCCTTTACAGAAAGTTTAAGATATTGCAGTTTTTGACTATTGCTTAAAGTATTATTATTTCCTACACTCGCAAGAAATAAATCGCAAAACGAGATCCATTCCATATAGTTTGAAGTGAATACTGGCAATTCTATGTGAGGAAGTTTTAAATTTTTTACATTAGTGTTAGCAATATTTTGGCATGCATTAGTATTATTATCATTCCTAACAAGTTTTTTCATTTCCTCTTTTAAAATAATTTTTAGAGTATCTAATTTAGAAAATAAACCATGCATTTCTATTTCATAACCGGTAAAATCTTCATCTGTACAAGTACTTAGAAGATTATCATTTAAATTATTTACTTCAGTATCTATTAAATTAACATCTTTTTCATAAACTTCAATAATGGATTCAGAATTTGCTTGATTTTTGTAAATCATCAATTTTGGAAACTAAACGAGTAAGCTTACCTTTTACGATTTTCTTTTGCTTAAGAATGGCGTCCATGTTGTTTTGTGACCTTCCCAATATCGAAGTTCAATGCTTGCGATGATTGTTAACGAATTTGTTTTGATGCTTGATTATTTCGACAAATGTCGCAGACAGTTACATTTCATCAATAAATATTTTGACTTGAATGCTGGGGCTCATCGGACCACTATGAATGCGATGGAAAAGTAATCGGTCTGTACTGTTTGAAGAAATCTTTATTTATGTTTTACTACACATTTACACAAAATACATCTGGCGGCTCTCTTACAGAGAAAAATAAGAAGGCTTAAAAAGGTTACAACAA
>BMAO01024015.1:0-26648 GCA_019973975.1 Trichonephila clavata
CGATGCAATTTTAAAATTTTTCCATTATTTGTTTACATCTGATTGAACTTATTCCTTCCAAATGAGCTACTAGAGAAATTTCCCTTCGCATTTCAAAATTGGAAAAACAAGATCATTTAATCATTTCTTCCAAGTGCATTGAAGGCGTAATGCAATTAATTTTTAACTGGGCACCCTTTCGCTCAGAATGTTGAAACACAATACATATTTCCTGTATTTAATTTATTAATAATAACATGAGCAACAGAGTAAAGCATTCCTTATTAGTCTAGTACAATTAAACTTCTATTAACCGAATACATATTCTAATACTGAAGATTTTTCAATACCCACTTCAAGATTATCTTTTTTCTTTTATATGTCTAGGAAGCTTCACATGTTAGCAAATGTGTTAAATATCTAAATCTACAATTTCACTCATGATATGGAAAAGGTTAAGGAAAGTTAAATCTCACATATTGTGTAGATCTTTACATGTGATTCGTATAAAATTTTTTGCAATAGATAATACATTCCAATAATGATTTTTTTCTTACTTTAATTAAATAAATATATTTTCTTATTAAGAATAGTGTTATTACCTTTGGTTGGATCCTAGCAGGGCACCCTTCTTTTACAAGAACACCTCCAGAAAATTTATATTTTCTATTATTATTCTCACAATCATTTAAAAATTTAGCCAAACAATTTACCTCATATATTTACGCTAATTTTTCATAACAATCAATAGAACTTTCGATTTAACGACAAGAAAAAGTTTTACACTCACGAGATCCGCCAAGGGGGCAATCACCCAGCAGGAACTAAAAAATAATGAATCTACTACAATGGTAAATACCTGGAAATTTTAAAACGTATTATTAAAACATTATAAATAATCAAAGCATAAAATTTTTACATTCACGTGATCGGAGAATCGAGCTTTTACACGGCAGAAGCTAGAAAGTCGATGAACGGAAAATGTTAATTACATCAAATCAAAGCACAAAATAAAATAAAAATACAATATAAAAAGAGTAAAATAATAATAATTCAAAATTATGAATCAAAGTTTTAGTTGTTCACATAAATTAGAAATTCCATAAATCAGCAAATATGTTAAAATGATGGAAAACTTAACAGGAAATTGATACAATATAAAAACTGCAAAAAAATTTAACAATCAAACATTATAATTCAAAGTTATAAAATACCTAATCAATAAATCTCCCCGCTAGAATTTCATATACGAACCTTTCAGCACGAAGCGCTATAGCAAGAATGATTTTAGTAGGTTCAATTAAGCCAACGATGAACTTGGCGATTTTCAAAAAGAGGCCAAAAATATCAAAGTAACCCATCCTTGTTTGTAGATTATAGGAATAGGTGCTGCCAACGAAATTGCGCATTACACGTCCGGCCTTGGTTTGTTCCTTTTTATCTGTCACTAATCGTTACTTGATATTTTGGCCTCTTTTTGAAAATCGCCAAGTTCATCGTTGGCTTAATTGAACCTACTAAAATCATTCTTGCTATAGCGCTCGTGCTGAAAGGTTCGTATATAAAATTCTAGCGGGGAGATTTATTGATTAGGTATTTTATAACTTTGAATTATAATGTTTGATTGTTACATTTTTTTGCAGTTTTTATATTGTATTAACATATTTGCTGATTTATGGAATTTCTAACTTATGTGAACAACTAAAAACTTTGATTCATAATTTTGAAATATTATTATTTTACTCTTTTTATATTGTATTTTTATTTTATTTTGTGCTTTGATTTGATGTAATTAACATTTTCCGTTCATCGACTTTCTAGCTTCTGCCGTGTAAAAGCTCGATTCTCCGATCACGTGAATGTAAAAATTTTATGCTTTGATTATTTATAATGTTTTAATAATACGTTTTAAAATTTCCAGGTATTTACCATTGTAGTAGATTCATTATTTTTTTAGTTCCTGCTGGGTGATTGCCCCCTTGGCGGATCTCGTGAGTGTAAAACTTTTTCTTGTCGTTAAATCGAAAGTTCTATTGATTGTTATGAAAAATTAGCGTAAATATATGAGGTAAATTGTTTGGCTAAATTTTTAAATGATTGTGAGAATAATAATAGAAAATATAAATTTTCTGGAGGTGTTCTTGTAAAAGAAGGGTGCCCTGCTAGGATCCAACCAAAGGTAATAACACTATTCTTAATAAGAAAATACATTTATTTAATTAAAGTAAGAAAAAAATCATTATTGGAATGTATTATCTATTGCAAAAAATTTTATACGAATCACATGTAAAGATCTACACAATATGTTGAGATTTAACTTTCCCTTAACCTTTTCCATATCATGAGTGAAATTGTAGATTTAGATATTTAACACATTTGCTAACATGTGAAGCTTCCTAGACATATAAAAGAAAAACTAGTTGTATAGAAATATCAAAGATTCTATATTCCAATTATTAATGGAATCTCTCTCTCTCTCTCTTGGTAGAATCACTCTTTATAAAGACTATTAAGGGATCAGTATAATATATTTTTCAAAGCATAATCAAGCATTTCAACTGGTTTATAAAACTTCTATAGAGTTCATTAAAGCTAATCTTGAAGTGGGTATTGAAAAATCTTCAGTATTAGAATATGTATTCGGTTAATAGAAGTTTAATTGTACTTGACTAATAAGGAATGCTTTACTCTGTTGCTCATGTTATTACTAATAAATTAAATACAGGAAATATGTATTGTGTTTCAACATTCTGAGAGAAAGGGTGCCCAGTTAAAAATTAATTGCATTACGCCTTCAATGCACTTGGAAGAAATGATTAAATGATCTTGTTTTCCAATTTTGAAATGCGAAGGGAAATTTCTCTAGTAGCTCATTTGGAAGGAATAAGTTCAATCAGATGTAAACAAATAATGGAAAATTTTAAAATTGCATCGACTGATAAAAAGCCTGCTTTCAATAAATATTTTGATGATAATTATTGTAATTCAGCCTACTAATAGTATAAGTCACATCATCTACTTCTGCATGCCAATACTGATAAAAATATATATTGTTAATCTATATTCACAATACATGAATGTCCAATTATTTTAAAATGAAAATTTAACTGTCAAGCAGATAGTTTGTTGAAAATACAGCATGACACATATTTAGCACATTATAGAATTTTAAATGGTACTCTCCCCAGTTTATATCCTCACAACCTATTTCCATTTCAAAATGAATTGAAGATTCCTGACAGATATTTATGACCAGGCAACAAATTCTTGGTTTGTAAAATCGCGGACTAATGGAGATGTATTTTATGTTGTTAAAAAGATTATGGTAGCATTTCAGAAAGAGGCTATGTGTGTGTGTGATCAATGCATTACAGGTGTGTAAAATATCATGTTCGGCTTGGTATACATGTGAATGCTCAGATAATCATGCACCATGTAAACATATTAAGTTCATTCTTAAATTGTTTGAGAGATTCCATGTTGTTGAAAATGTTGAATATACTTCTTTCCATATCTCAGATAGAAAGTGTGGTATGGGATCTTCCGCCAAAGAAATATGTAATGACATAAGAAAAACCAGGAGACTGAACTTCTACTTGTAGTATTAAATTGTTTATTGCAAGGTAAAATAGTTCAGGAACAATTGTCTCAACATGAAATTCAGTAAAAGAAAGGTAAAAAGTAATTACTAAAGAATTATTTACCTGATCCTCTTGTACCTACCTCCCAATCAGCATTTAAACTAGCAGTAAATATTTAAGCCAACTATTGGGGATATAAAAAGGTAAGCTCTGAAATGTTCTTTTTTTAGTTGTCAAGAAAGAAAACATTCAAGCTCAGTCTAGTCAGCATTACTCAATTCAAAAGCTATTTGCAAAAAAAAACTTAACTGTATCTTTAACACCTGATATATGCTTGTAGTGGAGTTGTTTTATGTTTTCCAAGACATTTAGCTATGTTTTTATGGGGTAAAGTTGTTGTATATTTTTATATCAGATGAGGAGGTAAGTAATTATCAAAAATGACCAAATTTTTGTCACAAATGGCTTTATGACAGTATATTAGAAGTATATAATTTAAAAATCATGCAGGATAGATTCCACTGCAGTTGAATGTTACCACACAAATTTTGGAAAGTGATGGGAATATGGTAATTTTTTATATCATTCATTCTTAATAAAATTTTAGGCAAAAAAATTGATTTATACTTTTGGAACATACGAATTTAGAAATTACATGTATACTTTTTGCAGGTAAGTGTTTAATATAAAATATATAGAATCGGGTGATGTTAATGCTTGCTATCAATACAAGCAAAACTATATACTAAAGGGAGTAATATGTTTTAACTTATGTGTAAATAATTCTTAATAATAAATTATTCATCATTTTGATAATATTTGTGCTGTTTGTTATACAGGAATAGACCTTGAAAATCTGCCTTGCCTATTTAGAAACAGGTATTTCATCCATATGTTACATTTCATGGGTGATGAGGAAAGTGGTACTGAAAGTAATGATATAATGTGATTGTCTTTTTTATGGTATAGATGTACTAATAAGGATTTATTTATTTTTTTGTCTAGTAATGGACCAGTTTTTGATATACTATTTGTTTTATAAATACTTTAAATAGTTATAGTTTTTCAGGTTGCTTTATATGTGTTCTTTGTATCAACCAGATGAATGAAGTAAATATTCTTACATCTCTGAAACTCTTGAATGACTTTTTGATCTTAAAAAGTGCTAGATGGAATTTTCAGCTGTGGTGACATATACATTATAATTGCATCACAGTTGTGAAAGACTTTCTAAAGCATTAAAGATTGTGTAATGTAATTAATTATATATATATATATAGTAAGTAATATTTATATGATGGGAAATGCAATACAAGTTAATATTTTATTTAGTTTTAAAAGCAATCAATTGTCTACTTTTTTTAAGACTGTCAACAATATTAGTTACACAACACTTTTTAATACAGTAGGTATAATCCAAAACCATTTGAAAAATACAATGGTTTGTGCAGTAAAGTAGCTTAAAGAGTGGTGCATTCCATCTTATGTCAAAGCGGTACAAGTAATAAATTTTTCTTAAATCAAAAAACCTTGTATAGTTGATTTTTCATAATTTTTACAAGTTCCATAAGTAAACAATCATTAGCTGCATAGTTATTTATATTAAAATTTTAACATTTACATGCAACATAAATACATTTAAGAAAAAAAAAACGTTTAACAGTACATGTTTTGTAAAGAAAATTAGGAAACTGTATTTCTTTTTTTTTAAAAAGGTATAAAGTATTCATTCAGTTTTGAAATCCTAGAAATATTATGCAAGTCCATTATTTCTTTGCTACTTTCCATAATAAATTATTCTGTTGTAGCTAAGTTCATCAAAATCGTTTCCTTCAACCACATAAGTTATACTAGAATCCTAAGAGGGTTTTCAGATAAAAATATAACTTAGTTCTTCGTTTTGCTAGTTATTTTTATAATGCTTGATACTCAGCTTAACAAATATTAATTTTTTTTAAATACTATTAAAACTTCAATATTTTCGCGATTTATACTTTTGTATTACTATTTAAAAAATTTTCCAGATGTGCAAACTTTTGAAGACTTTCAGAAATATATAAAACTTTCAGCTAATTGATGAATTGAGCCTTCACATAACAAATAGCGATCTTACATCGATAGATTAAATCAGTCGCATTAAAATAGAAAGATAGCTTTTTATTGAACCTCGTAAAAAAGTTTGTTAATGTCTGTCTAAATTGCTATTACTTATTCAAAACTTGCATAAAGACTTCTATTTTTCTTTGGTGATCTTTTTGACAATCACATGGTTCTGATTTTTAAAAAAAATGTATTAAAATAATTTTATATTATTATACTAATATTTATTTTAGTAAAATGGCGAAATTCCGTAGAACTATTAATCTTGGAAGGGTTTTATTTGAAACGTAAGAAGATATTGCTGCAAAATAAAAGATTCGCAATAATATACTTTAGTATTTTAATGATATATTTCAATTATTGTGAGATGAATGAAAGAAATGCATTTATTAATTTCAGTAATGAAACATGTAAAACGAAATACAAAACAGGGTCGGATGTGTGTAACAGGACAAAATTTGCTTGATGGTAAATTGAGAGAAACTCAGGAACGATCACAACAATCTCATATTAGAAAGATTTGTCTGATGATTATAAAAAAGAATTCAAACAACACCTTATTTATTATAAATTTTCCGATAAATATCTCCGAAGTTTCGGGTTTTTTTTTTAATATCTAACTATTGGATTCAGTTTATTGATCAGCAATAAAATAAAGAAATGTTTAAAAAATTTGCTTAGTATAAAAAATGCATAAAATAACAATTGAATACTATGAAATTAGTAAAATTAGAAACCTGTGTTGCTCCATGACCCAATCGATCAATTTAAAACATTGTCAGCATATATATATACCTGATAAGATTTGGGCTAAAAAAACAAATTAAAAACTTCCTTACTGAGATCACTATGTACCCTAAGCTTAACATTTATAAAAACAAAATATAGACCTTTATAAATCGTTTCTAGGTTTAAAAAGAAAGAAGGGGAGAAAAAACATTGTTTTAGCTAAATGATTTTATGTTCATTGCAACAATAAAATTAATTATTTGTTAGAAGTTTTTCGATAAATATCCGAAGTTTCTCGGTACTTTTGGCTTCCTAATCATTAAATTAAATTCTTCAATTAACAATAAAATAAAAAGATATTTATTAAATATGCTCAATTATATAAAAAACAACGCATAAAATAACCATTGAATACCATGAAATTAGGAACCTGTGTTGCTTCAAGATCTAATCATTCAATTTTAAATACTGTTAACTATACGCTCTTAAGGCGATATGGTACCATCTTCACAATTTTTTTTTACTTTTGATATTTGGTTTTAATTGCATTTTATAAAGGTTACTATTTAATAATAATTCCATTGCAAAATGTTTGTAAAATTTAAATTTTTTTACCTATTTTAAGCATTTTTTAAATCTCTAAGGCTTTTTAAATATTTTTAAAAATTTTTTTCCAAGTGTCTTATAATATACTACATAAAACTGTGCATGGGTTTTTTTTCTTCTGCTGCTGCTCTTTAATTTTTTATTAATTTTTTTATAGTTAAACTTCCAAAAATTCCCAAAAAAACATTAATTTTGATTTTGAAATTTTTTAGAAAAAGTACTAAACACACACATGTTAGAGCTAATCCTATGCACAGTTTTACTAAACATACATTTCAGAACATGTATAAAAAATTTCAAACCCATACTTCAATTACCAAAAAGGCCTTAGGGTTTTGAATAACAGTATATGTACAAAAATTCAACATGGAGAAATATGAGTTTGAAGTTTTCATTCCATGAATAGCATGATATAATATTTATAGAATAGTCTGAAACTTTTATGAAATGTTAATTAGCTTATTTAAAACTACTTACTATAAAAAAAATGTACAATTGTAGAACAATTAAACAGTATACTGCCGTAATAAATATATAGAAAAAAACGAATGAAAGATCAATATTTCATAAAACTTTATCTTAATAATTATAAAAAAAAAATACACACACTTCAGAGCTAATTCCAAGCTCAGAGCTAATGCACAACATGTACAAAAGATGTTTATGCCTTTATTTTTTATTTCCATGATTTTAAAAGCCTTCGCATGTTAAATATTATACACGAATAAAAGCAAAATCAAATAATTTATAGATAAAATACATCAAAATCTAAGAACTGTATATGTGCATTTGTTTAAATAAATATTTTAATAAAAGTGTTGAATCTCGCACACATGGGATATATTTATATCACCAAAAACAAATATATAAAAATGGGGGAGTTTTTCTATTCTTGCGAATTAGATTTTTAATTACCCGAGTTATCAAAATGAGATTTAGTATTTGTGCTTTGGGAGTATCCGTTTTGAAGTTTTAATTTCATTCATAATAATATCATAAAAAGCACGCACACCTTTTAAATCTTGACCAAATCCATTTGATCTTCCCAGTAAATAATTCACAAACTAGAATTTTTGCATGAATTGCACAATTCTTTCTTAAAATGATTTATTACTGCTTGTATAATGTCAATCTCATTGAAGCGTATTAGAAAAATAATTAATTCATTTTTTATCAGGCTCTTTTCTAGCAGATAATCTGAAATGTAGGCGGGGTAGTTGCTGTTTAGCGTCAAACATTGCTCCATTACTTTATGAAAAATGCAGGTAAAGCTTTTAAATTTTGCAGGCATATTTATAAAGATTCGGGGTATCAAATAAGCCAATAAAAAATTTCGACAGTTTAATGATTTTTAGTGTACCATATCACCTTAATAAATTTCGGGAAGAAAAGAAAAATGCTTGAGGCAATTATAAGCGCAAAATACAAACATTAACAAATCGTTTCGAGGATTAAAATATATTTATTTTTACGTATATATATTTAGTTAATTGATGTTATTTTCTTTGCAGCAATGTACGATTAATAATAATTGGATTATTCCAAATGAGATATAATGAATAAATATTTTTACTCGTCAAACTCAAAACTAAATCACCAAAATCATAAAAATACGTTGAACTTTCAAGATACAGCTGTGGAAGCAGTTCAGTTATTTGGTTATCTTTCAGCAATGAATTATTTGTTGACAATCCCTGATTTTGGGATACGTACGGTTCCAGATGTTTCGAGGGAGTGTTCTTCATGTAAAGGTTTTAGAAAAAGCAGTTTTGTAAGTTTGACACGAGAAAAATGTTGTGTTAAAGCTTGAGCGTAGAATCAAGGCGATCTTGAATGACTGTGCCGCGAAACCTTCCATAAACACTTCTGTCATTCTATATGTGTTAGTTGTTAAACACAGATTTATATTTGTACTGAAGACATCAGTATTTGCTTCGTCATTTAATTATTCACCAAAATGATTGAAGATAAAAAATTTCTTACACATTATAAATATTTTAAATATAGTGATATCACATTTAAAATCAGATCCATCATAAAATAATTTGAATCAAATATTATTCGAAATAAGCTTGCAATTACAAAGAAATGCAAAGGAATTCAATCAAAAAAGTTCTGTATAAAATCTACATAGTATAATTTGAAAAGTATTTCTTCATATTTTCCTCGCGTTCGCATAAAATTGAATAACGAAGGAAAAAAAAATGTGCTTGAATATTTGCTATAAAATTAATGTGTAACATTATTGCAATGAAAACATTTTTACTTGTGATAAATGTTGAGTAAATTTATTTGAAAATATATCACTATATTTTTTTACTTATAATTGCACGGAAAACTTTTTTAATAAAAATGCAATTAGTTATTTAACGTATTGTTAATGTTCGAGATTTGAAACACTAGCAAGTATTAAATTATTCGAAAAATGGAACTACTAAATAATTCAAATGTTACCTAGTAATGAGATATGCACAATACTAATTCGAAGTTCTGAAAAGACATAACTATTTTGCTCGAAGGAATAACTATCAAAAATGCTTAAAATTATAAAGTACAGACACAGGGGAAATTCAAACAAATACAATGATATAAAATTTTTCATGAAAATAGCTCACACATACCTTAGCTGTTAATATTTTTGTTTTTAATGAGTTTTTCTTTCTTTCTTTTTAGATAAGTTTCTAAAAACAGGTATATTTCCGAATATATCAAAAGAAAAATTTAAGATAGATGGTAGAAAATTATTCATAATTTCAAAAGAAATAAGCTGTATGTTTCAGAGAAAGTACAAAAAATCTTTTTAGAGATAATTGAGTATTGTTGCATAGTTACGATTTATTATAATAAAATTACACAGGAGAAACAAATTTGCTAATTATGGATGAATAGCACATAAACATTTCGGTATATTATATTTTCAAATGCTCATATGTAATGAGTTTTTTTTTCCATCCGTAGTTTTTATAATATTTTCTAAGATAATACAGCTTTTTCCAAAAAACAGAGTATATTTTATTTTATGAAGAATAAGATTTACATGTTTCGTATATTATTCATCTGATGCAGTCTAATAAAATGTATTACGGTGCCTTTATATCATACTTTATTAATAAAATTTTTGGTAAAGAAAATTGATTCATACTTTTGGAACAAACGAATTTAGAAAATACATGTACAGCATGCATACCTGCAATACATGTATTGCAGGTAAGTGTCTAATATTAAATAGTGGCCGTGGTAGCCAAGTGGTCAAGGCATCGGATCGTGGCTAGCATGTCATGAGTTCGATCCTAATACCACTGAAGACCCGCCGTGTAGGGAAACGATGCGCGTAAAATCTGTCGAGAGCTCAAACACTTTGAGGAATAATTCAAAATGTTTAATTAGAACATTATTTTTTATTTTATATTAAAATATTTTTTATATCTTTTATTGTTTTTTAAAGAGCCGCAGCTGAGTTGTGATTTGAATTTTGATTTTAGCAAATGTCTATCATGTGAAACTCTGCAAGTGCTAAATATAACGTGAAAAAGGGGGGGGGGTATTGTGTAGAGGTTAGGATAATACCAGTTAGCGACCCAGTTTATGTGCCACAGTGGTATTCAAGCTTTTTAAACTCACGGAATCCTTAGAACTATAAGGTAATTTCAGGGAGCTCCAATCCCCCCCCCCCCCACAAATACTATAAAGAATGCAATTAAAAAAATAGTATTTTGAAGTAGATCAACATGTTATAGGTACTTCATGTAAAGACAATTTTTAAAAAAAGTATTATATTTTTCATGAAAAATTTTACTGTGATTTTTTAATATAATTTATACTCACCAATAATATTAATTTGTGATCTAAGTAACACTTACTCATGTGTTATATTCAGTAACTGGAATATGTGCTTGTTATACAACTGTTAAAGTCTAGATCTATTGAAATCATCTGCAATCGCATTTCATATTCTTAGTATTTCATTTTTTTTTCTTGTATTTTGTTATTTTTTTCCCACAGATACATTCAAAAATGTTTTTCCATTTAAATGCATAGTTCTGAAGGGCATTAAAACGTATAAACTGTGAAACAAATCCCATGTATTTTGCATGAATTTGCAACTTAAAATTTAGGAGCTGTTCTTGCGTAAACTCAGATTTTAATGTCGAATCTGATGATCTATCGAAAAAAAAAAAAAGTTGCTTCTTCTCTTTCATTATAGGTATTATCTCCGCAAACGAAAAAAGGTTCCTTTTTTTTATTAGAAAACTATTTAGCTTTGCAAAACATTGTACTAACGAGTATAAAATTATTCAATTGAACCCCGGAATAGTAAACAATAGAATATAATGTTAAGAAATTCCACAATTAATTATGTTAATCACTATTTAAATTTCATTCTAGATAAGGACTTTGAAGATTTGGCTTTCTTCTTAAATCCTAAAAATGATTTTACTTTTTAAAAGGACAGGAATACAGAATTGCATATGTTATGCTATATTTAATACCATATATGATGTTCTGCAATAAAAAAAAATTACCAATAAAATGAATTTTTAAAAAAATAATTTTCTTTTTTTAAGTTCTTAAATTAACCAAATGCTATTAATCATATTTTTATTGGCTCTGGTCAATAACCAAATCTAAATCTAATGCTAGGATTTTTTGAAGATTGGCTACGATCTCTGAAAAAATCTAAATCGTATTGATTAAAACGTATTTTTGTTTTATAAAGAGAAAGGTGTGATTCCTTAAACATTCTTTTTTCACATTCAAAATTTCACTGTTAGTATAATTTTCAGCATTTAGTGGTATTAAAATATTTTTAAAATCAAGTTAGGAGTTTTTGATTTTTGTATAATATTTTTAAATATGCAATAACTTTTTTTAGAAAATTGTGGGTTATTGAACACATAAATTTAAATATCTTTACATAGCTAGTATGCAAATTTTGTTTTATCAAATCTAAGCAAAAATACCTAGAACTCTCAAAAGCGAATCCTTCAACACTCTCTTTGGGGGAAGGGGAGAATAAAAAGCGGAAATGGGATGGTTTTTTTTATTTTATTATGTGCCAGCTGCAAAGATCGTTGTTTGTCGTAAGGAGAATGCATACAGTGAACGGATGGACCAGTCAGCTAAAGATCCTTATCAGAGAAAGAAAAGGGGTCCTATTAAAAATTTCACAGCAAGCAGCTTTTGCTTGAACAATAGAGAAGGGTCGTCTTATCCAAGGGGTCAAATTCTACATAATACAATACAGTACCCGTTTGAGATGTTGGGACGTTTCTTCCGCCAAAGGGGAAGGACAGTGTACATAGAAGCAGCTAATTGCTTAACCCCTCCCCAACGGCTTTTCATCGTATTTTTGGCATTGACAACAATAAATCCTTATCTGAGAGAATGTATCTGGATTTATAGTAGTTTCTAAAAAGCCTTACTTGGAATGAGAGGCAGGCAAAAATAAGAAAAATCTAAAACAATAGGGTGTAGAAAAACCAATGGTCGAAAAATGTTGCCGCCAGTGATCTTCCCAACTCCTTAAAAATGAAGACATGGCAGTTTTAAAGAGAGGTCATCGATTGTGTGGGGACAGAAAGACAAGCAAAACTGTCCTTTTTTTTTACTCGTGTAGAAGGGGATATTTACCATACTTTCTTCCTTTGAAAAAACTATCAAAATTCAAAAACCAGAATATTGAATAAACTTAAAGCAAAATAAAAAGAGATTAAAAGCACGAAGGATTTTCACTTTGAATTCAAGAAGAATTTAAGAATAATCTCAAACAATTAAATTTTTCTTTCGTGTGAAAATCATTAACTTTTCCTTTCAACCCCATTTAAACATATGAATATTGCTGTTGCATTTTTTTTTCAATAACAACAATAATATTTTCTACCCATTTTGATGCACACCTCAATAAAGTTATTTTCAAATAAACAAAAATTTCTAATTAAATTTATATTTTATTTAGATCAAAAACATTGTAAATTAAAAAAAAAATTATTTGTAACAAAATCTAATGAATACATACAGTAGCGCACACAAACATTTGGTTGCCTCCTATGTGCGCACACTATGTAAAACAGATTTTGTGCTCAAAATTTCATAAAAAGCTAGCCATTTAATTTGTTAAGAAAAAAACTTAAAATTTGTGAAGTGATTTTAAAATGCTACTCCTCCTATAAAAGTTACCTACACGCATGAAATCTGATTTACGAGAAGGTCAAACTATGCATAACAAATGTTGGTATGGGTTTTGAAATAACATTATTGGTATTCGTATAATACTTCTTTGTATGAATGCTTATTGAAAATTCCTTAAAAAATGTATAAATTCTGAGCTGAGATCAATTACTTTGAAAAAAAAAATAAGTATTGCTTTCATTTAAAAATGCATAGCAACTTTTGTTACATGTACTATTAGCAATAGGTAAAAAAAAAAGCATTATGCACAATAGAAAAAAAAAGGTTTAGCATTTTAAATAAAGGCAAACTAGTTATTTTATCTTTCCGAGATAAGGTAAATTTTATAGTTTTCATTTTCATAGGGATGTGAATAAAAACGAACGCAACAGTTATCCTAATTCTGTGTTTTTTAAGTTTAGAGCTTTCAAATTGTGTCAGGTTATAGAAAAGTAAAAAAAAAAAAATAATTTAAGCTAAAAAAATTAAATTTGATTTTTTGACCAATTTTTGCCATTCGTACTTAACAAAATAAATGGATTTGTGTTTGATCTATATAGAAAAACAAACTATTGAATTGATTTTATTGCAATTGAATTAAAATATTCTTTACTATCTGGATTGAAATTAAAGTTTTGTCTGAAATTATAAAGTCAAGATGTCCATCTTTATTAATTAATAAACTTTCTTTTTATTATGATCTTTATTTGAAAATATTGAACTAATGAAATTCAATAACATTTGTATTCAATTTTCTTGTTGATAATAAGTGTTCCCAAGTGATAGAAAAAAATTTTCCTTCTATCTTTTTCCAAGCTTTGACAGCAAGTTTTCCTCATTCTGAAGCACAATCATTCTTCCATAAAAAATTCAATAATGAAGTAAATTTGACAATATCAATTAACTTGGCAATTGCTCGATAATTATTGCCAAATTTGAATTTTTATGCAGCTTTTGCAGCCAGCAATACTCTTAAAAAATGAACTATTTTACATAGTATATAACTAAAAAAATGAAGTAAACAATTTTAAATGTATTTAAATAATAAAAACTACAATACCATTAATTTTAAAAATAAAATTTGAGAAAAAATATAGCATACGAACGTATATTTTTTGCGGCAGTTTTTGAAAAAAAATATTGAATATAGAATTTTTTAGAAATATTCCCAAATCTTATATTAGAAAGATAGCTGCATTTTTAAGAATAACATTAAAGCTACTTTTGTATTTGTATAAATAAATTTTGAAAAACCGAATGCAAGGATTATAACATTTAATTTTGACTCTTATCTCTTTGATGTGAATGTGGTGTGGCAGTTAGGGAAGGATGTACCGTCTTCCGCCATCCTCTTCCTCTTAAAAATGTGCAGATATAGCATTTCCAATAATCAAATATCAAACAACAAATTTTAAACTAAAACAAACGTAAAATTTTTTAATAACATTATTTAAGAAAGTAATAGAGAGAGAGTTATATTTACATCGCACTATAAAGACGCACGAGTGCTATTGGTGAAGGTTCTCATAATTTTGAACCATGGTCATGTAATGAGGAAGACTCCTCAGCTGTCACCTGCTTCTCCTAACTTCCACACCACACCAACGGGAGGACATTTGACCCCTCGACATATTTAACGTGCATCGGCCTCCTTTGCACGGCGGGTTTCAGCGGTACCAGGCTCAAACTCATGATACGCCAGCTACGAGCTTGTGACCTTGACAACTACGCTACCACGACCTAGTGGTCAAGCTGCTCAGAAAAACTAGCAGTACATACATAATTCGATTCAAGGGAATTATAGAAAAAATAACAATTGAGTGAAGCTGAAAAGTTTTATTAATATTTTATCTAAAAAGCTTCAAAATTAAAAAAAAAATAAACGAAGAAAAATTTGTTAATTATTTTTTATTGAAATAAATTTTGCAGTCAAAATAAGCTTTTCATTTTTTAAAATTTTATTAGCATATCTGTGTAAATCAAATATTAATTTTTAACATTAAAATAAAGAGTAGTGAAAAATAGTTTTTTGAAGATATTAGAAATAATAACATATAAATATATATAATATAGCATTTATAAAAAAAGTTTAATCGTAAAAATAATAAAAATAACAGTGTATGAAAAAACAGAGTAACTAGAAAAAAGTTTTATTGAAAAAAATTAAATGTAAATATATATATATTTATATGTATAAATAGATTTATAGAAAGTAAACATAGTATGTAATAATAAATAAAGATAAGAGAGAAAATTTTAAAACTTAAGTTTATTTATATATTTAATACTATTTTAATATATTTCAACAATTTTTATTTCATGTTTAAATATAACAAGATCTCCTTACTTTTAAAAAAATACCAATAGTTTCAAAAGGAAATTAGAAATTTTATATTTAAAAAGAAAGAATTATATGTGTAAAGGAACTCTTTTTTGAGCGCTTAATATACAAACAAATTTCTTATATCTTAATCTTTTCAACTAATATCAAAATATTGTTCAAAGAGTAGTTCAAAATTTCTAACCTGAAATAAGCCCAAAACAAATATTAAAAATTCATTTTTTAATGTATTCTATTTAAAAGGTGTAATTGTATTTCGAACTCTTTTTTTGTGGTGGAAGCCCACAATTTCTAATTCTTTTACTCTAACTTAGTGACGCAGTCAGACATAAGAAGATCCAACAGACGGGCAGCCACATTTGAATGATACTCGCGCTGCTTGGCGTTATTGGCGTAATTTGCTGCTTGAAAAAGCCCCTGTTTCTGAAGACATCCCGATTTGGGAGATTTTTCTAAAAAAAAATATTAACTAAGTATTTTAGAAAAGAAACTGAAATAAATTATATAAAATTCTGAATCACAGATCCTGATCTACACAGATCACCTTTTATCCATATGATTCAGAAAAAGTTTCGAAAACTTGCATTAGAAATTTGAAAAACTCAGCTGCATTTCAATGTTTTCCCATAGATTAACAATGCACTGGAAGTTCCTTTTATCTATGAGACTTGAAGTAGGATTGCTCAATGTGTTTGTTTACAAAGTAAAACGTCCATAGACGTGAAACAAACGTCTAAACACGGATAAAAATTAGGAGGTACCTAGTTAAAATTTAACTTTACCCTCTTATCATAACTAATATAAGAAACAGAAAATTATTAAGTTGAAATTACATTAAAATTAATTAGCTATAAACAATGTTAGAGTGCGTAAAACCACCCCCTCCTAGAGATACAAAACCTGGTGACTCAAATGTGATAGGCTTGTGACGTCACACATAAGCAGGGATAGAAACCTCTCTTGAATTCAAGATAGATTAATTCACTCACCTACGCCATTTTGGTGCTTGTGTCTGAACGGTTACCTGCTTTTTCACATTTTTATTGTAGATTTTCAATTTCTTTTTGACGATTCTGAATTAGTTCACAAAATGGTTTACACATGCGTTGTACCGAATTCCAATAGCAATTATAAAGATACAGAAAAAATAAGCATGTTTGGATTCCCAAAAGAAGAATCCCTTCGACTGCATGCTATATCAAGAAAAGATTTTGCTCCATCAAAGTATTCAAAGGTAAGTTAATTAATTTTATTCTTTTTGTAGAAACTGTAATAATATCTTAATTTTAAAAGTCTACTAATAACTTTAATAGGTTGTTCGATTTAATAGGTTGTTACATTTGAAAAATGTACTCATTTCTTTTTCTTCATGCGAGTTTCTTAACATGGTAATTACATTGGCAATTCATTTTTATTTATCTATAATGAGAAAAGCGTATTGTTTATCAAATAAATATTTTGTAGCTCTAAAAAAATTTATATGTATAAAAATGAGCACAAACAAGCATTGTTAATGAGACAAAAACTGTGTAGTGTTTTTGCTATTGCAAACAAATATTTTTGTGTCATTTACTAAATATCTTTTCACAGAATCAACGAAAGTACCTTAAGTATTAAGTGTGTGTTATCAAAAGAAAGCCCATTATGATACAGAGGTCATAGTCTACGTAAATATGAACATAAGAAACCATTTATTGATTATTTTGTATATTAATATGATGTGAGATACAAAATGCATAACACATTCACTACAAAAAAAGCTATCTGATTTCTGAACTATTAGGATGACTTTAAAAGTAAGAAAAAAATAAAGCTAAAAACAGATAAACATGACTCAGCGTTAACCTCACAACGTTAACTTGAAGTACGGTTGCTACGACAGCAAATGTCGGAGAAGACACCACATTTAGAGGTAGTGAGTAGCAATTTCTAAGCTCTTAACGACAACACTGACAGTTTCTTTTCTAGAATTATTTGCATTAATATAGACTATGTGGTGTCCCGACAAGAAGGATTTCATCGTATCAAGTTTGCTTTGATGACAAAATAAACAAATTTAATTGAATCAAAGAGAAAAAAAACAAAATTTTGTTCGAATTTTGTATATAAGCATTGTCGAAAATTTTTTTTGTTGTTGTATCAAAAATTTTTCACTATTTCCAACAAAAGTTCCATTCAAAATTACAAAAAATCAAATTATCAGAGAAATTTTCGTTAATTCTAACAAATATTTTATGTTAATACAAAACAATATACACTCATGTCCATAAATTAAGGTTAATGAAGTTCAGGCAAAGAAAGAGACATAAGCAAAACAAATCAGACTTATTTGTAAAGTCTATTTATTAAACAAAAGGTAAAGAGCAAAAAAGATGCTATATGTTTGACGTAATTAATAAAAATTGCGATTTTTACTCCCTGGAGCAAATTTCAAAAAACAGTATAACATGGTTAGTATGATGGTTAATACGGAGTATGTCTCCCGGACGATGCAATACAGGCCTTACAACGCCTACGCATGCTGAGTATCAAATTATCAATCTGATCTTGGGGAATATTACACCACTCATCAAGCAATGCCGCTCGAAGTTCTCGTAGACAGGTGGGAGGGGGTTGACGGGCTGCAATTCGTCGGCCAAGCATATCCCACACATGCTCTATTGGATTCAAGTCCGGTGAGTACGCTGACCAATCCATACGGGTGATATCCTCCGATTGAAGGCATTCATCTACAATGTTTGCACGGTGAGGACGGGCGTTGTCATCCATAAACAGAAATTCAGCACCCATGGCACCCCGAAACAAACGTACATATTGTTCCAGAATGACATCCCGATAGATGTGGCCTGTCCTCGTTACACTCTGAACAAGCAGGTCAGTTCTGGAACCAGGAATAATTCCTCCCCAAACGAGCCATTCTGCACCACCGTAACGGTGTCCTTCAATGGTGTTCTCTTGGTGGTAACGGGTACCTGGCGCTCTCCATATGAAAGTCCAGCGAGAATCAGACTGCAAACTAAACCTGGACTCGTCGGAAAACATCACACAAGACCACTGTTGCGGTGTCCACAATGCATGCTCTCTACTCCAGGTTAATCGCAGGCGACAGTGAGTTGCGGCAAGGGAAAAACATCTGACAGGCCTACGAGCATATAGACCAATGTACCCTAAGCGTCTGTACACGGTCTGCCTTGAAACTGTCGTACCGGTAGCTGAAGAGAGCTGACAAGATAGGTCTGATGCTGTGCTCTGTCTGTTTCTTTTGGCAGTAACTGCCAAATACCGGTCTTCATTCGGCGTTGTAACTCGGGGGTGACCTGTGCTGTAACATATACTCACATTACCATCATCTTGAAATCGTTGCCAAAGCCTGGAGATGAAAGTCTGGGTGATTCCAAGTTCCTCGGATTCTTCCAGCTGGGTACGTCCACATTCTAGTCGTCCGATAATTCTACCACGTAAAAAATCATCCAAATGCTTCCTTTGTGCCATAGCTATGCGGTTAATGCACTGAAAGGCTTTTAAAGCGCTTGTGAACAATTTTACTTCTTTGCCACCATTCCTTATATACCCCTCTCTTACACTCTCGTCATTATGACGTACTATCCTCGCCATCTGGTGGCTTCCTGTAATTTGCATATTCTTCTTCAAGATGTGTGTGATAATTCTACAGGTGAAATTTTTATTTTAGAGTTCAATTTCTGTGTGATTCTGAATTATCCTTAATTTATGGACATGAGTGTATTTATATCTTTTTAATTTTAGGTTTGTGAACTACTTTTTGCTGATGATGCAATACGAAGAAACACAGAAGCTTATGATGAAAAAACTGGGGAGAAAATATGTGTTGCTCTAAAACAATTCCAGACTACAAAATTTTGCTGTGCCAAGCCATTTTCCCAAATATATTTCAAACTCTACGAATCCTATTCAAGAATGTTCTGAGGAGAAACCCGAGGCGGATTAAGGTAGTTGGAGGCTCCTGGCGGCAAAAGGTTTGGGGCCAATGGGCTTAAGAGTCGAAAAACTAAAATAGTGAAAAGAGTCATTTACTTTAAATTTTCAAAATAAAATGTAGTGATATAATAAAACTCATCGGCTAAAGAAAAATCTTAACTGTATATATAAAAAAATATTAAAAACCTTACTTAAGAGCTTACAGTTTTGCTATACAGTTTGATTTCTCTTTGGCAAATTCATCAATTATTATTTTTACCATATCTATTTTGTCCAAAACATTTTATTCTGTATATAATATGGCCATATTGTTCACTTTGTATTTTCTCCCATAGTACCATTTACGTCACTTCCAAAATTAGTCGAGTGTTTTAATGCAGAAAAGCTTCAGGACATATGGACTGTTGTTTGTAAAAAAGATCTAGTAATAATTATGATGCTAGGCACAACGGTATCTCCTGTTATTTTAAAGCATCAGTGATTATAAATAAAAATTAGATTTGTCAATACACATAGGTCAACTTGGTAAGTACAAATTTCCTGTAAAAGTTAATAATGTTATTGTTGTAAATAAAATATTACATGAACTGGTTCTCAGAGTAGAAAGGAAAAGCTCCCATGATTTTCCTACAAGATTTGGTTTTATTGTTAATCTTTTAGAAAGTATGTTTTCAGATTTAGATGATGATAAAAAAAATTGTACTCCATTTCTTAATTGGCCAGCGCCAATTTTTAACCTGTAACAAGTTTTCTTTTAGATATTCCTCTGAAATGATGGGTTTTTTTTGTATGTTGTAATCCATATTTCCTCATGCCTATAAATTTTTAAGAAATTCGGGATATCTCAATATTTCCCATCCTAGAACTTTACGCAAACTTTGTTCATCTATAAAAACTAACCCTCAAGCAGAATAATCAAGTGAAAACTTTCTAGCATACATGAAAAAAAAAGTAAACATCCTAAAATCTGTTGACAAAACTGTCATACTGATGCTTGACGAAATCTATTTAAAACCATATTTAGATTTTAAATGGGGTAATATTCTTGGAATGGCATATAACAGTGAACAAGCTGCTACTTCAGCATATGTGTTCATGATTCAAAGTCTTCTTTCTCCTCTTAAGGGGAAGCCCGTCAGTTGTTTAACATCTTACATGACATCTAGATGGCGTTGACTTTTGCGAAATTTTCGGCACAAATATTTTTCTGAAGATTTCCAAGATGGGCAATAAATTTCTCTCTCGGGTACTCCTCTCAACAAAATTCTCCCCTCAGCGAAAGCCGACGCTCGCTAAGAAATGGGGTTTAGGAGGGGGGGGGGGTCACAATCTTTAAATTGGTAGTTCTTTTTTCTTTTTCAGGGGAGGGAGGGAGTAAAACAGCAGGGAATCTTGTCCATGGAAGAGTTATTTCTGGACAAAGTTCAGTGGTCAAACTTTTCGACTTTCGGAACCCTTAAAACTGTAAGATGTTTTCCGCAGTGTTGGATAAAACGACATGGAGACCCCCTAGGCAGTCCAGTTCTCGGGGCCCTGTAGCCTAATAATCTTATTACACAACATTTTAGCAATATATTTCATTGCACAAATAAAATAACAGATAATCTGCGAATTAAAAAATATGTAACTAAACACTAATTATTTATTAGAATCTGTAATAAAAACTAATTCTTGCAGCAAAAAATAGTTAAATATTTGTTTTTTGAAAAATTTTTTGGGGCCCTTAAAAAGAGTGGGGCCCATAGGCAATCACCTACTCTACCTAATGAGTAATTCGGCACTGGTTTTTGGGGAATCCCATTCCACACTTAAAAGAATATATCTTAAAATAATATTTAAAGTATATAGATAAACATATATTTTTAATGTTATATGAAGAGAAAATTTTAAAATTTTTATTTCTTATTAGAAGATTTTATGATGGTAATGTTTTTTATTCATTGATAATATTAATTTGTGATCCAAAAGTCACCTGCGCATGCATCATATTTAGTAACTGAGATATATGTTCACATTTTTTACACAAACTGTCGGCCCTTGGAAATTATGTGCAGTAGCATTTCATATTCCGCGTTTAATTCGTTTTTATATTTTGTTTTTGTAGACACTCGCGTTGAGAAATATTTTTCACTTACTAAATACATTTTTGTGAATGGCATTAAAATGTTCACAGCTATGTGAGAAATTCTGCGTATTTTGCAAGAAATGGCAACCTAAAATTTTAGTGTTCTAGCTTAAATTTAAATTTTAGCATTGAATCTCTTGATATGTCGATAAATTGTTCCATCTTCTTCATTATAGGTGTTTTTCCCCCCCACAAATGTAAAAGGTTTCAGGATATTACACTAATTAGTATAAAATTACTTTGTGGAACTCGGGATAGCAAACAATAGTATATTCATAATCTAATAGATAAAGAAAGAAAAGTTTTAAATTCATTTATTATAAAACAATAAAAGTTTAAAAAGTTTTTCACAACAAAGTTAAGTTATGTATAAATAAAATTTTTAATTTTAATGTATGAGATCATTTTTAGATAATTGTGGTTATATGAACTTCATGAGAACTTGAATCCGTTTTGCATACACATTTATAATTTTTCTTTTCGATTTTTTTTTTATTGTGACTCGTGGAATCTCAAGGTTCTGTTGGAACACAGTTTGAAGATCAATGCTCTAGATAAATGATGTAGAGAACGAAACTGTTTAATTTTTTCTGAATAAATGATTTTCAAAGGAAGAATGGGTGGATCTAAAGCAATGAAAAACTTAATTTCACGTTTTAATATGCTGTATTAAATGAACAAACAATATGATACAATTTTACATTCATACGATAGAAAAGGGGTTGGCAACCTATTTCACGTGTGGCAAGCGGCACAATTCTCAGTGGCATTCTGCACTACTCAAGAAATGTGTTAGTTTTTGAGAGTATGGAAGTTGATAAATTTGTAATAGATCTTATTTGAAATAGATCTCCAAAACTATGGACAATTACGAAATGTCAAAAAAATTGGAAAGGTAACTCCAAAGATAAATTTACAGCTTTTTTGTAATTTATTGAATGCCATTGCTGTAGAGATTTAATTGCTTCAAATGAGAAAATTGTATGCACATTGCTCTCCGTTTTTGGTTCTAGTTATCTAAGTAAGTAAAAAATATTTCCTCACAAAAATAATATTTCGAGTCCGCATAGAAAATCAACAAAGAGTTATCTCAATTTTCTTCTAAGACCAATTCTTACCTATAAAATATAATTAAATATTTTTCAAACAAAATGCGCAAATAATAACTTCATTACATTACTTTTAATTATAAATAGCGGTACAATAGCATCACGTGTATCTGAAAAATATTTAAACAATTTTTAAATGAAGAAAGTACAAACAAAAGAAAAAATATTACAATTTTTTTCCCCAGCGTTTTTTAGTACAAATTCTGAAATATATCAACATTGATAAAAACATGATATATTTTATGCTGCATATACATATAGATTAAAATACAATTTTTAAATCACATACAATTATTGATTTTAATATACAATAACATAAATTTAACATTGATACCGTTGGATAACCATAAGATTATTTAATCTTTACGCATATTTGGCAACAAAATAATAGTATTGTTTTATGTAGTGGATGAGACTTGATGCTAATACAGTTTTTTCAAATATTTATCTATTAATTACCAATTAAATAAATTAATTACCGGTTTTCGACACCAACTTAGATTTGTCTCCATTATTGTAACATTGTAAATGCTAAAACAAAACAATGACAAAAGTTAGCGCCGAAAACCAGTTTTTCATCCAAACTAGCCAAACCAGGTGCGCATTGTTACAACAATTCAGACAAATCATGCTTTTTTTCAATTCCTACTATTAGTTCACTCTCTCCCTATACATATATCTATATATATCTTGTTGAAATTTTCAATCGTTGATAAAATACTTGGTATTCATTCATTCAAAGTAGGAATTGTCTTAAAATTTGTTTTATATTACTTGTTTTCCTTGAAAATGAAATTAATCTAACAGGAAATTGCGCTCAAACTTATCAGACGAAAACCTGCAACATCAATTACGATGTACAAATATATGCATTGAAATCTATTGAAAAAACTCAGTGAAAGAGTTGAGAAACAAATATCTCACTAATCAAATAAATTTAAATCATATTATTTGATTCATTGCATTTTCATTATTATATTATCTATGTTTGTATACATATAAAAATAATGAAAACAATAATAATTCGTTCTGTTTTAAATTTGTACTCCAATAAATGCTTGTAATGAATCCAAATCTATCATAGAGATATATATTTTTATATGTGGCCCGCGGAATTGTAATGTTTTTCCGAAGTGACCCGCAAGGTCATTTGGGTTGGCCACCCCTGTCCTACGCAAAACCCCATCAGAAGACTTTTCAAGTATCACCAAAAGCGGGGACTCCCTTCCCCCCTCACACTCTGCAGTTTCATCTGCTCTTTGCTGTTTTATTACCAGAGCAATAAAAGTTTCTACATCCCCCCCCTTTTTTTTGTAACTTTCTCTTCTTTCCTAGAGACTTCGCACTAATGTTTGTCGTGAACTAATGAAAACACCGTTTACATACTTAGAAAATTATTTTTTTAAAACTTTATTCAGTGGATTATCATTTTGTGGAATACTTTATTTTCTAATTGAAAAATAAACTAGACCGGATCAATATTTTAACTATAGTACTAAAAAAATTTTATAAAAATTTTACTACTTAAAAATTTTATTACATATTTTACTAAAATGGATATATTCCGAATTAACTTTAATTCTGACTTTGATATGTGTAAAATGTATTGCGCAAAGAAACCGCAGCATCATTATATTAAAAATTTAGTCAGACTTGACCAGGAAATTGAAAATGTTCAATGATAGAAAATACCAGTCAGTGTCAGTTTATCCATTGGGCACTTGGGGCGGGCGCCCTGGGCCGGGAAGGGCCCGGATAGGCTGGACTTAAACAGGTTTTCTAGTTATAAATTTCGCTTCTCCAGAGTCAAGAGTACCTGTGGATCTTCTGCTTCCAGGTATCGAAATGAGCCTAAACAGGCACTGCAGTCAGTAATATTGAATAGAAAAAAAAGCAAATTTAAAGATACAGCGACTTTAAAATTGCTATATTGCCCTATTTATTCGAATCTAAGACGCACCTTTTTATTCCGATGTTAATGCTACTAAAAATTGGTTGCAAGACGGAAAAGAATCGAAGACGGAAAAATTCATCGGATAGAAAAATTGAACAAGATACTATCGAATAGAAAAGATATAGATTTCGTTTATTTTTAAAAGTTTTTAATACTGGTAAAAAATAAAATAATTGTTCTTTTCTTATTAATTCACCTTTTTTTATTTTGTAAAATGAGTGAGTGAGTGAACATTAACGTCGCACTGAGGGCTTTTGGCGACGGACTTCGTAATTTTGAACCATGGTCAAGTGACGAGGACGACACCTGAGCTAGTATCCCCTCTCCTAACTACCACATCACACCAACGGGAGAGCATTTAAGCTCTCAACAGATTTACAAATAGAACAAAAAACAGAGTACAAATAGAATTTTAAATTTTAATGATGAAATTAGCTTTTTATAAAAGATACTTGTAGTTATACAAACTTCAATCCATTTTACATATACATTTATAATCTCCTTTTCGATTGTTTATTGTGACTTGGGTAACCTTGAGAGCCCCAGGGTTCCGTGGAACACAGTTTGAAGGATGTTTACGAGCTCTATTACTCTTATTTTTCAAAGGCATTTTTAGAAATATTAAAAGAAAATGAGTTGTGAAATAAGTCGTATAAGACGTATAAAGGTTCCTACTCTAAATTTCAAAAGTGACTAAGACGAGCAACGTATTTTACTTCGGTCAGAATGATTATTCAACACCATCCAATTAGAAGACCTCAAAAATCACCGAAAGTTGAGACCCCCCCCCCTCCCCTTAACACATCTCCCTACGGCGTCTTCCACTCTTTTCTGTTTCAGCACCCAGCAATAAAAGTTTCCTTTTCTCTCCTTTTTTGTATTTTTCTTTCATAAAGACTTCCGACCAACAAGTATTTTCTGGTCCCATCCGAAGTGAAATTCCCATGAGATACTGACATCATGACATGACGAGATGCCTTTGGAAGGATGCTAAAAGGTTTTTGGATAATAAAGCTGCAATTAAACAAAGTAATTTATCACACAGTAAGTATACTAAGTAACAGATTGTTTTAAAACAATAATTTATGGTAAAATAGCTTTGTATAATTTAGATTCACATTAGCTTTCTAGTTGACAGAAACATCTCCCCCCCCCCCAATGTGTAAAAAGCTCATAACTGATTATGAACTTTTCTGAGCAAATGATTAATGGAAAAGTTAAGAAATGTAAAACTTCTTAACATTTGAAAATCGAGCAATTCGATTCGCAATTGCGAGATTAAAAAAGCAAACATTATTAATTAGTACAATTACATTTTCACTTCGTTTATAAAATAAATCATTCATTTTAAAAGTCTTCCAAAATTAAAAATTATGTATATTTGATGTAAAAAATGAAAACACCGTTTAAATATTTAGAAAATTAAGTTTTAATTTTTAAAAACTAATTTTTTTAAAAGTTTATTCAGCAGATCTGAATGCTTTATTTTATAATTTAAAAACAAACTAGTAATAAGAATCAATATCTTAACTATAGTACTAAAAGAAAAACTCCAATGAGCAGCAAATATCTGTTCATACGTTAATGCCTCACATACTTCTTTTTTCATAAAAAAGTTATATAAAAAATTTACAACTTAAAATTTTATCATGTATTTAACTAAAATGGACATATTTAGAATAAACCTTTTGATTGCTAAACATTTTCAGATATGTGTAAAAAAAATGTTTCATGTGTGTATTTATTCGAATCTAAGTCGCATTACTTCCCTTATGCTACTAAAAATCGGGTGATGATTAGAATCGAAGACTGAAAAATTCACCGGAGGGGAAATTGGACATGATACTGTCGGATAGAAAAATTACAGGTTCTCGTTTATTTTTAAAAGTTTTTAATAATTAATTACTCACTTCTTATTAATTCACCTTTATTTTTTTATTTCGTTAAGAGAATATTAATGTCGTACTGATCAGCTACTCGAGGGCTTTTGGTGACAGAT
>BMAO01024016.1:0-67999 GCA_019973975.1 Trichonephila clavata
CTTTGTGACTCTGAAAGGCCTCGTGGAAAAATTGAAATATGTGCCGTACTAAACTAGATCACTAAATTGCCCCCAGTGAAAAAACTAGAACATTTTTTTGATCAAAAACTAGTACTAGAACATGTGTTTTGATCAAGAATATTATGTCAGGAAGTGTTATAAAAATCTTGGGGAGCCACGATGTCACGCTGAAACATCGGGGCTTCGGGGGGGGGGGCACAGCGATAGAATGTGTCAGGACCGCTGATTTAAACAATTACATTAAGCCCTTTCAACAATAAATTGTTTTGTTTCGATCCAAACTGAATGAAAATATTCATAGGAGCCAAACATTCATTTGAGAAACTGAGAATCCCTTTCTTGTAGATTTTGTAACTGAAATTTTGTGTACTTTAATAATATTTTTTGAGTCACGTTTTTCGGATTTTGAAGTAATAAAACGCATAGCATCAAGATTTTATTTTCTTAAATTCTTTCAACGGCGATGTAGAAACCTTTAACTGATAACTTCAAATGAAAACGTTTAATTGCAGTTATAGCGATACTTTTTTAAAAAAATATTTAAACACATTGCTGGAAATTTAAAAGCCTTCAATTCGCACAACTTGATAAGTTGTAAAAAATTGCTTGTGGCTTCGCTTTCAAAACAACGCTCTCTGGGGGGGGGGGGGGATGTTCCCTAAAATGAAATATACAAAATATAATTACAGATCCAAGTTAACTGACTAGCATTTGAAGTTGCTGCTGATAATTTCTATAGGTAAACCAGATCTACAAAGGCAAACAATTGTCAGTGAGAAATTACAGCATAAATCTCATAAATAAAATTTTTTAAAAAATCAACATTATTTTTATTTGTGAAATACCAAAAATATCACCTGTTGTAAATTTTTGGACAAATCTCATATAGTTAAACTGTATAAAAATGTTTTAGTTTTCATTACGTGAATTTTAGTTATTGTGTTTCTTAGTTATGTTTGTATGAACTTACTTATATTGTAAATTTTACAATGTAATTAATCGCTGGTGGTGGTTCGCGGCCTTTAATTTGAAGGCCCCATATCTACACTAATGACTTTCTACTCCTGTAACATAGGACCTATACATTAAACACTTCCTTCATAGCATTGCTTTAAAGTGATTGAAACTTCTATTAACTTACATGTTGTGATAGGCACCGATTTAGGTTTAGAGTTCCTTAGAATTATAAGTTTTTATTCCAATAATAGTAAAATAGATTTTACAGCAAAATGTATTTAATATCAAAGTTCCTTTTGTATGTAAATGCGCTTTTTTTTACATTATTACGCAAGTTAGCGCATTCTTATTAGATTGCAAAAAAAAAAAAAGATTCCCATTCTATAGTCTGTAGTTTGGTGGGGCGGAAGCACATCGTTCTTCCGAACCCTTTATCTCCATTACATGACAATGACATTAAAACGCTTTTAAATTGCGCTATGCTTCAAATTGCAAAAAAAAAAAAAAGCTTTCAATTCACTTTTTAATAAATACTACTTAAGATTTAAAAATATAACTATTGAAAATTAAATAAAAGAAAAAAATTACTTTGATGAATAAAATACAAATACATTAAAAAAAAAAGATAAAAATTGATGGAAAAATCTTGACTTAGAAAAATTTTCGTGTTGAGAGTGGGTGGGGCAATGCCAGCCAATCTGATTGCAGCAAAGGGATTTGAGTTAGATGAGAAATTATTTAGCTATAAGAACTTAAAAGTAAAAGATAAATCATTTAAATAAAAGAGAACATATATAGGAATTAAATAAAAGCAGATCAATTTAGGATTGATCTAGGTCCCATCCATATAGCATCTCAACCAAACATTGTCAGACAGAGTGAAAAGTTGATTATATAAATCGCTCCCACATCAGTGCGCACACAAGGGGATGTTCTAGGTCGATATAAAAGTTTTAAAAGTAAAAGATAAATCCATTTAATAAAAGAGAACATATATAGGAAATTAAATAAAAGCAGGATCAATTAGGATTGATCTAGGTCCCATTCTATAAGCTTCTCAACCAAACATTGTCAGACAGAGTGAAAAGTTGATAATATAAATCGCTCCACATCAGTGGCGCACACAAGGGGGATGTTCTAGGGGTCCGGATGCCCCCCCCCAAATCTCTTGAGTTATTTTCGATTGATAATCCCATATATATATATATATAACAAAATTTAAAAGTACTTGTAATTAACAATTTATTTTATTAATTAACGCTAATTTTTAATTCAATAATTTATTTTTTACCGTTTTTTGTTAACAAAAGCGACAAAATCAGAAGAATCAGTTGATGTTGTCTTGAAGTATGATACGAGTTGGGGGACTTTCGACCATGGCCCCCCCCCCCTCGAAAAATTGTTGTGTGCACTACTGCTCCACATGTATGATGCAATATTTGAAAATCAAATTATTGTGCACTGGATTTCCACTTGTGCAAGCTAACACACATTATGAATACAGAACCAGAAGAAGCTTTGCACAAAGTTCATCCAACGAGGAAGAAGGCATGGTACCCACGATAAAAGGGACCTTCCGCCGGATGTCCTAAAACGCCTTCCAGTATTAATTCTCGGCCAGATATAGCTTCCCGCCACAGCGAATCATGACGAAAATGGGCCAAGGACAGGGGATAGGAATGTCACCATCAATCGTACAAAATAAAAACGTGAAGGTTATGATTCATGGGATCAAGCTTGCTCCTACTTATCAAGTGTGATCTTTACCTACAGGAAAACTAAGAAAATTACATTTTGGGATTAGTCTTGAATTCCCCGAAACCTTTATGTGTTATGTTACAAGTATATAACCCTGAGAGGGTCACAAGAGTTAAATCTATTCAGACATTAAATATAACTGAATGATGTATGATTTGTGAATAATGTATCATGGTATCATTAGGGGGAAAACCACGAATTTTCACATCTAACGGAAAATTATATAGTTTCATTTTTTCGAGAGGTAATATATAGTAATGATAAAGGTCAACTCGCGTACACTGTGAAGTTGAAGGATTCTTTATATAAAGTTCATTATTTCCTATCCATTGGTCAATTTTCTATAGCAATGCTATATTTTCATGCATTTCATATCTTTCAACTTTCATTTTTCATTTGTTTCGATTCCCATGTAAAATGTTTTAAACGAAACAATTGTTTGATGGGTATCAAAATAAAATTTCATATTTTTCTAAAATTTCTAATTTGTTTACGAAGTATTTAATAAAACAAAAGGGAAGGGGATGCTTTGAGCTACAATCTACGTCTTGTTCAAAATAAATAGATAAAATACTTCGAAAGAGTAAGCCTTTTAATAAAATGTATTTAAAAAGACAGGTCTTATAAGAAATCTGTGGTTTTAAATTTATTAATAATTGTTGTCCTATAATATTGATCAAGAATGCAAATTATGTTTTCGTCGAACCCCCGAACCTGTTTACAACTTAGAAATTATAAAAGAATATAAATATCTAGATATTAATTCTAAAATCAAATAAAATGTCTAAAACATTGTTTAAATATTACATATGAATACAAATATCATCATATAAAGGGTTTTTTTCACTGATAAATATTAGTTCAGACTTCTTTTTCGGATTGAATTCTTTTTGCTGATCACTTATTTATAGTCGAGACATTTTTTTTTAAATGATTCAGTTCGAATTGTATTAAACTTGGTATGATATTAAATTTAAGATAAAATTTAAGTATTACCAATATCTGAAATTTTAACAGATCATATGACACAAAGAGAATTATCAATTTAAATCCATAACTTGCCTTCTGAGACTCACTAGAATAAACTAATAATTTATTGACCGAGATTCTTAAAAGAAATCTGAGTTAATAAAAAGTTTTGATGATATCAAATACAAACTAATTATTTTACTTATAAATTCAATAACTTTCATGACGTATAATTAGCATTAGTTCTTACCTAAGGCACTAACCCCTATCGAAATTCGATACTTTCTACATAAATGTCGGTATGAATAAAAATATATCCATTTTTATGCAAAATAAATATTTACGACACGTTTTGGTATCTTTATTTTCTCCTGAAAGAGTGCACTTAAAACATACCATTAATGGAAAATTTATCCTTTTATGATAAAAACGATTGGAGTCCTCTTTTTCATTTAGAAAAAGTTAGGAACATATTTTTTTTATAAAAAAGTGAAATATATACAATTAATAATTTTTGCACTATAACAAAATCCTGCAGAAAAATAATTTCTGATCACCAAAAATTGGAAGTATGTCTCAAAATTGGAAACTTTCCAGGTCAGTTGCAGGAATTGGCAACAGTATTTACGAAAAGTATTCCATCAAAATATTTTGAAACATCAGTTTTTACATCTTATTTTTTTCACATACAGAGGAGAAAAAAAAAAATACTTACATATTTTTATACGTCATTCATCAACACCTATTGCACTAAAATAACTACTCATGCAGTGATTAATAAACAGCCGTCATTTTGAGCGTGAGAAGGCACGGAAATATGTTCACAAAACTTTGGTTTATACTGATATATTTATATTCGCAAACGATGTGTTATTCCTAACAATAATGTTCGCCAGATTTTCACATTGAAGGGGGAAAAAATGGCAATTCACTTTAAGGTGAGTGGATATGTTCGGAATCGCTTCGTATAAATGGATAACTTTTTGATATTTCGTGTCAGTTGAATTAGAATATACAAAAATATCTTTAAGAGTAAATCTTAAGAAAAAATTTTAATGCAATTTTTGGTAAAAAATGCTGTAGGAACGATATATTTTCAAAACATACTCCTTTTATGAAAAATGGCTCTACAATAATATTTCACCAGTATATAGTAAGTGAGACTGCTATAATGGAGTTGAAATACAATTTTCGAAATATGTAATTTAGAAATTGATTCATTCATATTTTATTGCATCAGAATAGCGGGATTTTAACAAAAAAAAAATCCGTTAATACTTCAATTGATAAAAACTGAAAATAATGCGAATTTTTCAAAATTTTTAGTTCAACCTTCATATAGAAGTCCTTGCTATATGTTGGCAAAATATTATTATAGGAACATTTTTCATAAAAGGAGAAAGTTTTAAATACGTAGTAGGATTCAAAAGTTCCCGGACTGAGTCTATAGTTTAAAAAATATTACCAATTAAATTGCTGAAATAAATCCTCCTTCGAAATGACACCTTTGAGTAACAACACACTTTTGCCATGCCTTGTAAAGGTCATCGCAACTTTTCTGGAATTCATTTTTAGCCATGTCCTTTAATTCAGCCTGCGTTGCACTTTTAACTACATCTGCAGATTGTGGTCTTCATTTAACATGCGATGTGTTGACACACCCTATGCATGTTAAGATCCCTAGTCAGTATCATTGACATGTGGCTGAGGATATCCCAACTGATTCTGCTATTCTTTGAAGCCTGTTCTTACGTACCGCCGAAGAAACCTTTTCGATGTTTTCAGAGGTGCGGGAAATATGTGGAGCTCTTAGAGCGTTTGTCGTCTTTGACGCTTTCCCTGCCTTCTATGAAACGTCGATGGCACTCAAAAGATTGCGTTCGCGATCATGTGTCACAGCCTTACACCTGTTTCAAAATTTCGTTCACCTCCATAGCATTTTTTCCCCAACGAACACAAAAATTAATATCCATTATCCGCTCAACAAGCGCAATTTCTTTCAATCGCCGACGACTAAATACATCCGTCTACAAAATACGTTGTCATGACGACCCACCGATCACGTGATTTGGAACAAACTTTTTTTTTTAGAAAAGGGGAAGAATGCAATAACACAGAAATGTTATTGTAGTTGTTCTATTGCAAAATTTTCCACATTATATGCTCAGTCCGGGAACTTTTGAATTCTACTAATATATCATTCTTCCTTCATTTTTTGCAAAGAAAAATGCATTTAAATAATTTTTTCTCGTAATAATATTCTTAAAAAAAATTTCATATCTATATTCTTATTCAACTGATGCTAAATATCAAAAAAATTATTCATACATAAGCTTTTCAAAATCACGGTTCCGAATACGGACAGTCACTTTAAACAAAATGTTTAATAAGCTATTATTTTTTCATGCAGATTCATATTAAAAAAAATTCTAACTATTGATATTCTAACTATTCATAAATATTTAATAAATAATATACACTAACTGCAACCTCACAGTTAATTTCATTCCATTCATGATCCTGGCAAAAGTCGAATAAAGAAGAAAAAAAAAGACGTTAAAACCTTTCGAAAACTATAACATAATCCTTTTATGCTCATGAATACCATTTCTGCGTCACATTTAATAATTCAGTCTTTGTAATGAAATGAGTTATGAGCTTTCATTGTGTCGCGTCGGTACTAATGAACGCCAAACAGTTCAAATATATAAATTAAGTTTTGCGGGTTTTATGATTGTATTGCTTTGATGCAATTTATTTATATTGCGCGTGAATGCAAAAAAATACTTCGGCAGTTAGATTAATAGTAATAAAAACATGGCTTCGAATGTTTTTAAGATTTTCCTTCTTTTTATCAATATTATTTTTCTCATTTATACTTTACGCAAATCATTAGTTCATATATACACATTTCTATGATTTTTTTTTATTTATCTCGCTCCTGAAATCGAAGTGAATTAGAAATCTTGATTAATAATAATTTTTAAAGATCATTTTTTGCTTCATGTTTGCTAAAGAACTCAATGCATTTGCTATAGGAAACCTTAAAATCTTTGATTTATCAACAACAAAATTGGTCTGAAACATTGAATCATTTGATAAAACTTCAAGAAAAATGAATGAATGAAACAGTGTAGCTGAAATTTAAAGGAAAAATCCCTCTTTTCCGGGGGGAGGTAAAATTAAAAACCAAACTTATTCTTTTTCTCCGATACGAGGATATGTGGTGAGTTAACATTTATTTCTAAATATCACTATAAAATTAAATTTAAGAAATTGGAACATTGTAAAGGAAAAGTCATCTCCTTTTAATGTACACTAAAATTCAAGATTTTAGCAATCATTAAATGCCTGATGATACGCATGCAAAATCCATATTTGTATACTTCATAATAGGTTTACACGTGAATGTATCTATAAACCAAAGAAATGCATTCCATAGCTGGCAAATTCGACAGTACACACACACAAATTTATAAACAACATGTCGCATTGGTTCTTTAACAAATATGACATAAAACTTAGCATAATATACATAATCCAAAATATTTTTTGGAATGTTGACAAATTTATCACAATAATCTTACTGTGGATAGCTTAGAACGTCATGTGAAGATTAGTTAAAAGATAAATTACCAAAAAAATCCACCATAAAAAAAATTAAAAAATAAAGAGAAAATTTGATGGAAAAAATCATACTAAACTGGTTATCAAAAGATTGTAAAAAATAGTTTCAAAGGGATAAAATTATAACAAAAGAGAAAAATACTTTCGAAAGAAAAATCTAAACTGTACTTTAAAAAAGTGTTAGCAAAAAAAAAAAGTTACTACATAAAGTATGGAAGTATAAGAAAACTTAAAAACTGGCCAATAAAAATTTTATTAATAATTCATACGTACAGAAATATTACTAAAAACTTGAATTTTTCTAGTAAAAATATTGTTTCCTCAAACCTTTTTATAAAATTAGAACATACAACAATAAATTTAATTATAACTTTAAAAAATAAATTAATTTAATTTACATAAAAACTTGAACACCTTTTACGGAAACTGAAATTGTTCGCTGTATTTTAATTCTTTATGATTTAGTAGTACTTTTGAGCTTTTTTACAAGATTTAATTTGCACAACCTGTTTCCCTTAATTTACAAAATGATTGTTCTATGCAGTAATTTGCTTCATTAACCGCCATGTTTAGAAAATGAGATTGTAGGGCTTATTTTAAAACTTGAAAAAGGACAATGTGCGAAAGATAAAAAAAAAAAGAAAGGATGGGGCATATTTTACAAAAAAAAGGGGGTATAAATTGAGTTTCATAGGTAAAGACACGCACAATTCTTATTTGTATGATGTTGAAAGGCATATGAATAATTTGTAATGCTGTGTATTAAAAAAAAATACAGTTAAAAAAATTAGTACAATTATATCAAATTTAAAACACCATGAAAGGAATCTAAGCACTTAAATTAATATTTCAAATTTGAAATCATTCTTAAGACTTGCAACAAGGCCTTAACCTTCTTAAGCCTACATGAATTCTTTAAGCACAGCCTTTACAGCAAGGTTCTCACCCAAATGCACAGTAAAGGACCATTCAATAAGATATATCATCACTTGACCGAGTTTCAAAATTGCGATATCCGTCACAAATGGCTCTTGTATAACTCTAGATCGACGTTAATTCAAACCAATTGTTATTTGAAGTTGTCAGAATAAATTGTTGAAAATAGTTCCAGATAAGAAGAATACCTGGCTTTAGAAGTAAAGCGGAGATAGAAAAAAAAGTTTTAAAAGACAGATGGCTAATTTTTAAATTAATAGGGTGAACTGGGAGGAGCCATCTTCCTTTTAAATTAACCTTAATATTTCAACTTGTAAAGATATAGAACAAGTTAAGTAAAATAAAACCAAACGATTCGAACAAAAAAACGAAACGTAGAAGCTAATTTATTAAATAAAGAACTTTTTTCAAAAAATAAATTTAGAACATTCTTAATTATTTGGAGAAATTCTTTTAACACAAACTTTACAATCTGTTGAGAAAAGAATGATTATTTTTTGGTTAGCGAGACCAAGGTCACAGTCAAACTTTGAAATCAAGATGACTACCTTAATTTTTATATTACGTGTGTATAATCACTCACACAATTAAGTGCAAAGTGATAATTAATAGCTAGCAACTTTGTAAGATCACATAAAAATTTGAAGCTATTCTTGAAAGACAGCATTCGAAAAACTTCGATTTTACATTCTTCATTCGATAATTGCTCTTGCAAAATCAAGCCGCTACGTAAAATTACTTATTATTTCCGAAAACTGAAATCTGTTATAAAAAGAAAGAACCAAATCGAAATTGAAACTTCCTTTTATCAGTTTTCTGCTTCAGATGACAGAAATACACGCGCGTGAGAGTACAAACTATTTACTTTTCTCGCTTCGGGAGTAAAAATAAAATCAATAACACGGACAGATAAAATAATTTTCAAAACTATTGATGTGTAATTTGGACTGCGTCAATTAGGCTGCGCTACTCTTTTACGTTAAATCAAAAAATATTTAAAAAAAATTTTTTTAGTAAAAATACAAAAATATAGAATTATTTGTTTTAAAAATTCTGGACATTCACCCCTAAAAGACTCAGAAGGTCGCTTTCAGACATAAGATCGCTGATTTACCATTTAGGATTAGGTAGTTTCTTCCACCATAAGTAGTGACCTAGATCAGCGATTCTTAAAACTTTTAATCGCCCCCCTCCCCTTTATCAGCCCGACATCACGGACCCCCACGTACAACCCTCCCTGACTCTCAACTAATGGCTAAGTAATTTAAAAGTTCCTTAGTAACCTTAAGAATGCTTCTTGCTACTTATACACAAACTTCTATAACGCTCCTTCCCCTCCCCCCTTTAAGAATACAGCAAATTATTTTTTAAAAGTATTACATTGTATTTATCTATGTAGATTGAAAACAATAAACAAAAACTAAATTAATATTCTTCTTCTGATTCTAGTAGTTTTTTTCATTGGGGGCAATTAAGTGATGTAGTCTAGGATGGCCTTCTTTCAATTTTTCCACGAGACTTTTCAGAGATGCAAAAGAGAGAAATCTTAGCATTAAATGAGAGACCTTCACGGACCCCTAGAAAAGCGCTGGAGACCCCCATGGGTCTGCAGACCACAGTTTAAGAACCACTGACCTAGATGATTCATGAATTTAAATAACAGAATTGTGAAAATTTTCTTCATCAAAATCTGCTTCTATAGCATATGCCCACGTATTTATTACTCTTAAAATAAAGTTACATAACAAATTGTTTTAAAACATTTTTTACATGATTTATGATTGCCTTATTTTTAAAAAAAATATGTAGTCTCTTCCCCCCCCCCATCTCTTCAGAAGCAATTATTGATGGAATGATTCTCTTTTGCATTGGGAAAAAAACATGAGCGGGAAAAGTTGAGCCCTAGTTCAAAAACACACATTTTACCCCTAGATAACTAAACTGAAATCAGTATTACTCTATAACTCATCATTCAATTCTAGAGCACGAATTTTTACAAAAAAAAATTATATTTCTTTGATTTATTTCACACAAATTAGAGCATCTAGCGGCATACACAGACTATTTTCATGGGAAGGGTTATATTTAAAAAAAAGTAAACGAAAGCTATGAAACGTAATCTTTATACAAAAAAACACTTGTTGGTCTATGGGAGAGGTTTAAATTCCAAATTCCTTCCATGGATGTTTAAAGTGTGCTCTCCCCAAAATAGCACTGTTGTAACGGCTGCATAAGTACTTTGTCACTGGTTTTTTAGTACAAACTCTGCGTCTATAGGGGTGGATAGTCTATTAGACCAGGTTGGGCAAATAGGGACGACGAGCAACACATGCAGCCCGCAAAGACGGCCAGAAAACCAAATATAGAGGAAATCCAGGGACGTCTTAAAGCATGTTCCAACTGGGTCCGAGCCCAGGGCCTTGTCTCGTTTTCGACTAGGCTTTAATCAGATCAAAATTCGAATAATTTCAACGGTCAAATGTTTTTACCGGTTGAATATTCTCCGAAAAACTGGGAATATTGGACAAAATGTCAACTGGCTACATGTGATGACCGTCGTCCATGTATAGGCCTACCACCGTTCATCATTATTACTCATTCAGTCAAAAGGCGGCAGTCAGTCGAGCCGTTTTGTGCGATTGTAAGTCATGCACATTTATTTGTTTCAGGGTTATATTATTTGTATGAGTGTTTGACAACGTCTGCTTTTAAGGGTCATTAGGTGGGGTCTACATCTTTGTAAGAGCCCAAGGCCTAAAAAAGTCTTGAGAGGTCCCCGAGGAAATGTTCTCTATTTTTGGGTCAGCATATATTTGTGAGCAAAGTTTACCTTGTATGAAGATCAACAAGAGCAAATGTGTGCATATGCAAGTTGGCTGGCATTAACTTGTAGGTTATGATGAAAATTTCAACAAGCACAATCGCACTCCTGGTTTCAAAGAAATTACAGAAAAGTGAGAAAGGAGTACACTTGTCTCATTAAAGTGATTCCGAAGGTAAGTGTGTTTGCAATCATAGATGATATGAAATTCGCAAAAGAAATTAAGTAAAACTCCCACTATTTACTTTAACTTCTACTTATTGATTTTTATGGTACACTTAACATCTTCTTTGAAATGAAAAGTTAACTAATGCATGCTATCATCTTAAAAAGGTGTGGTCCTCAAGCCAAAACAAGTTGTTATGCCTATCCCTGTATATTAGTATCTTTAGTTAAGTATAGGGTTATATAATACTGGGTTGTACTGATTGCGCATAAAAGCCATTAGATTCTAAGCAAAAAATACTAAATAAATTTTTTAAAAAAATTTCTGACGAGTAAAAGCATTTTATAATTATACGGCAAATCCATCAATAATAATAATAAAAAAAGTTACTTATATTTATTTAATACATATAACTCTCTCTATACATTCCTATGTGTACGAGTCACTATTAATTAAGGTGTCCTACAATATTCATTCTAAGTAAAACTCCATTATTTATAAGACTGAGAAGACAGGGGTCTAACAATCCTCGGAAATTCGTACTTTGTCAATTCTACTACTGATAATTTACCTCTAAAATTTAAAATAATAATAATAAATGGCGGGTATATATTATTAATACGATCTTCATATTCGATACATTTCGCGTGACAGTCAACTTGAAATTAAATTCCTTTTATTAATCTTTCATCGATTCATTTCAAACCCTGAATGACTGATATGTATCGATATTTTATAGAAGAGGGGATAGGAACCTTTAGAAAATTCTATAAATTTATACAAATTTCATTTCAAATCCATAAAAGTGCATCTTCTTTAATGACTGCGCGAAGCTATTTTAAGATCTAAAGTTAGTTCCGGTATTTTATAGATTTCCATAGAGTATCTTCGACATATAAAATTAGTAATTATCACACGTGATCATTTAGTAATCACCATAAATAATGAGAAAGCATTTCAACGTTTTGCTGTTTATTGCTTACTTTGTGTATGTGTGTGAAAACGCGAATTATTTGCATGTTACTTTACACGAAAAAGACGGCATTATGCTTTCCTAAATTATCGAAGAAAATCAATATCAGAAGCAAAGGATCGAAAAATTAATACCTCTCTACATATTATCATTTTTGCTATTTATAATTATAAAATTCTAAGTAACAAAACATTTAAACATAACATGAATATTCGATTTCTTTTAATTATCATATTACACCAAGGTTTTAAAAGGTGGTTGGGAAAAAGTAAAAAATAAAGTTTGGTTATAGAAGTATCGAAAAGATTTTTTTCCCCACTCAAAATGAAGAATTAATTTTGAATTTTTGTTTTATACATTACAATGAATAAAACTTTTCCTTGTTTTGATCATTTAAAAGTTTAAACTTTTAGTCCACTTAAGGAGTGCATATACTATACAGTTTCAAATAATCAATTTATTAGATTTTTCAAGTATGACAAAATCAAATATTATGTAAAAATTTAATATAATTATGAGATTGTTTCGTGTGTTTTATATATTTAGAATTTGTAATGTCCCTAAATTAAGGGTAAATAAGGAATGTTTGATAAATTTTCAAAACTAAGAAAATAAAATTTTAGATTACATAATCAAAACAATGAGAATGAATCATTCTTAAACCAGTTAGATAATGTTCTGACATTTGTAATATTTAGGGGCATTAGAAGTATATAAAATTATCACAGAATCAGTTAACTTCAAAAGTGTAAAAGGAAAAATTGCCATTTACACTCTTTGTATTTAGAATATAAGATAGTAGCATCTAGACCAAAAGGGTAGCCAAACTTTTGGAAAGAGTGCCACTGTTTGATAAAAAAAATTATTATGCGTGCCACTTCAATCTTTCCAACAAACATGGAAAAGTAAAAAATTTTTACTTATATGCTTATTATGTGATTTTTACACAAATAGACCATTTTTTAATGCAAATCTATGTAGACGAAATTTTAAAATATAATAAATAAGACTAAAGTACAAACTTGGGTTTTAAGGGTTGGGTAAAAAGAGTTAACTCTTTTTACCAGTTCAAACAATTAGGTTAAGCATAAAATAAAAATGAGTAACTGGAATCATTTAATTCAAAACCATTATCAAACGCTCAGCATCTACTTAATGTGGCTTTTGAATTATTACTTTTTTTTACCAATTTTTTACTTTTTATATTAGGATTAGTTCTTACAGATGCTAATAAAATTAGGTTATTATAGGTGCACATTAGCTAGCTTTGAGTGATATTTATTTTATTATGCTCACAGCAGAAAACATTTATTCACAAACATATTTTGTTCCAAATTTTGAGGTATTTTTTCCGAGATAACCTCACCCCAATAAAATTGTAAGAAATTGTTATTTATTATCTTTTCAAAAATTTTTCCATAAGTCCCTGCATGCCACAGCTACAACTTCATCGTGCCACAGGTTGGCTACCCCTGATGTAGACTATCATATTTGCCGTTAAAATATAAAATATTATCCCAATTTAATTGTAATTTTTAATCTAATCCTTTAATATTATACTTGTCTATTAATATATATCTTACTTTAAGCAAAATAAAATTAAATACTAAGCATCTTAATTAAGCTAATGTAATCCCTGTTTTATTAATAAAGTTAAAATGGCAAGTACAAATTACAAATATTTTTGATTGGTTAAAATTTGCTCTTTTTACCATTATTAACTAGGCTAAACGTAATTTTATTTAAAAAATAAATCTGCCAACCATTAATACAAGGAAATTTTAAAAAAATTTCTTAGTTTTTCAGATTGCTTTGCTTTTGTGCAATTTTATAATGATTTGTAACCAAAGAATTCTTTTGATTACAAATTTAAAATTTTGAGCAAATATTCAGATATCCATTTTTCAATTTGTAATTTAATATTTGAAAATAAACAGAAAGATTCTGAATAAAATAATATACTGAAAAATGATTGAAATGACTTTTGAAGCAGAAATACATTGAACGAATTAATAGGAATAATTTACTGAAACTTTGAAACATGAAGGAAAGAAATTCATACATTTTTATAAAGCTCTACAAATATAAAAGAAAATTCCTTTTATGTATCACGTTCCAAATTTTTGCAAAAGTCTGTCCGATCATGGAATAAAGCATGCAATGCTAAACATCAGTTGAAATGTGAAATTTGCAATTTTACAAAAAGAAAATTTATAAAGTTAATGTTTCACATGATACTCCTCTAAAAAATTTTAGTTTATTATTCTACATTGATTGAAAACAGTATAAAGTAGCTATTTAGATTAACTTTAATTACTTCATATCTAATAAATAGAAAAATTTAGTTTTCATGGTACTTAATCAGTATATTTAGTCTTAAATATGTATTAAAAAGAAAATTGTCTTCTCTTTTTGCACAAGAAACAATTTCAATATATTTATAAGAATTAGTTATTTTATCTGTGTTAGTGTGCAGCAACATTTAAGCAGTTATCCTAGAAATCTACATCATTAATTGTTAAACATTAATTATATTCAAGAGTTGTGCTAAACTAACTGATATTTCCCTTCATTCAGGAATTATTTACAAAGAACTTTAAAACTTTCTTAAACCTTCCACATAAAAATGAATAAAACTAATGTAAAAATGGACACAAATTAAAAAATATCACACATTGAATTTTACGAACACATTTATTATACTACCATGAAAATATACACAAGAAATTTTAATTTATATTTTGATTCAAAATTCACATGTTATACAAATAAAAACATTGAAATATACTGTAAAGAATTATCAATATTATATGTTTTAAATAGACACACTGCTTTTCAATTTTAAAAATCTAATCCAAAATTGCATATAATTCAATTTGGGAAGGAGGGGGGAAGCTTTTGAATACATACAGACAAATTGTTGAATTTAAAAACAATAACATTTTTTAAAAAAATATATAAATTTTTCAATTTTTTTACAAATATATATACACACACACTAATAATAACTATTGTGAACTAATTTTTTTATATTAAATGGAATTTTTTTTCCCAATAGAGTTAACTTTAATTAATTTTATTAAAGTAATTTCTTCTGAAAGAGATAAGAATTTATTCTCTATTGTTACATGAAGCTTAAAGTGAATAAATAAGATCTAAAAAATTTTATAACATAAAAATTTTGGAAAAAGATTGAGGGATGAATTTTATATGAAAACAAATTTTCCAGGAAAGATTCTTTTCTAAATAAATATTTATTTTGCACATAAAAATACTTTTGTACTTAAATATTCTTTTTGTTTCTCGATTAATCAATAGTAATGTTTATAGAAAAGTTTTAAATTAATATTTCTAAAACTATCAAATTTACAAGATAAATTATAACACTTTGAAATATTATAAACTTAAGATGTTATGAAAAATGAAAGTTATAAATATATAAAGAATTTAAATTAGAATATAGTGATAAGAATTAAAACAAAATCTACACTATACCTTTCATATATACTATTCTAATATTTTTTTTTCAAACAAAAAGGATAATTTCTCAAATAAATAAAAATGAATCTTTTATTTATGCATTTACATTCCCACAGATAAGCGAAGTACTGACAAAAAGTAAAACTATATATATATTTTTTAAGTCTTCATTATTCATCGAAATCGTTTTTTCTTAAACATTTTGCATGAACAATCTTTGAACATAATTCAAATGTATTCAGGTTAACTCTGTTTTTTTTTTATGGTTTAATTTGTATATTTTCTACTGATAATGTAATGTAAACAAAAAATATAGTTTTTTTAAAAAAAATCTATCATATATCAAGCAGGGGAAAAAAAATGAAAAAAAGAAATTTTCAAAGGAAAAATGTCAGAAAGTTTATTTACCTTCTTAACTACAATTTTGCGATCAAGCATCAGTAAAATAAAAATAACTTATTCACAATTTAACAAAATGTTTTTATGTATTCGTTTGAAATACAACATAATCCCGTATTCTTTAAAGTAATATTATAATCATCAATATAACTTGAACCCAGCTGAATTTTATTACTTTTCTTTTAAATTATGATTTAAAAAAGGTAGTCGAAAGATCCTCACAGAAATAGAAAATTTAAGAATTATGTGAAATAATGTTTAAAACCCTCATTGAAAAGTCTCAACTGAAAACTATTAGCCATACATAGAAAATATGAAACTTTTAAATGAAATCATTCACAATTCTAACAGTATATATTCTATTTCCTACAAAGACAGTTTTCTCTCTACTTTTTCTACTAGTAACATTAGCACTGTGAGACACAAGATAGTTACAGGTCATTCTTCAAAGAAATATAAAAGGAAAAAATTATGTTTGTATAGTATCTAGAATTTTTGATAAATCTAAAAACTAAAATTATATTTTAAAAAAGTATCTAAATTGAAAAAAATCCTCGCCAAAGTGAGCGATAAAATAATAATTATATGTTAAATTAACTTTATGTCTGAGAAAAATGTGAAAAAATCGTTTCACCATATAAAAAAGTAAAAAAATCCACATACAATTTTGCTAAAATTTTTGATTTTTTTAAAAAAAAAATTCGATTTAAAAGACATTTTTTTCCAGTTACAGTATTTATATTTTAATAATTAATCAAATGATACCTTCAAATAAAAATACAAAACAAAAATATAATTTTTCTCCTCTTTTTTTTCCCCTGTTTAAATTCCAAAATCTTCACACGATCAAAATACTTTTTCTCCAGTTCAAAAAAACACCACGATAATAAAAACGCCTCCTGCAACAGAAAATGTAGTAGTAATGATATCTTTTTAAATTATCTCTTCGTCGGATTTATACAGATACTTCTTCGTTTGACGGATATCCGTGTAAAAAGTATATACATCACAGAATTACACTTTCTTAAAATCTATGCAGAATGATCGCTACAATCTGTTCAAATCTTAAATAGCCGGCTAGCTATAACACTGAAGATACAAATTTTTTTTAAAAAAAATTATAAGCTTACCGCTTTTAACGCTGCAAGTCTATCCTTAGTCATGATGGTAAACTTGAAGAGTTTATAATTTCACTGAGTAATTTTCTAAGCGCTTTGTGAGGTTAATCACCATAAAAATTGTAAAACTTCACTACACACATTATTGTAACCAACACAGCACAATTTCTCATCGATTTTCTGTCAGCACAGCCGGTCACTGAGGAGGAAGCGACATCTACAATTGACTCTGTGTACAACATGATACATGAAATGCACACTTTGGAAATTGGGCGTGGCACTACGACACTTGATACTTTTTCTAAAAGTAATTTTTAGAATTTCCAAACATTGCTGTTTGGATTCTCCAAACATTTAAGGGAATTTTATTCATGCTTAGCTTTTTGAATCTAACAGGAATTCTAAAAAAGTTTTTGTGATTAAAATTTAAAATACATTATAGTTATTAAAAGTATTGATTTACTGTGTTTGAAATTTTTAGAAATCTATTGAGGGCAAATTATTTCCTGTCATATAAAATTCACTAAATAAAGTCCAAAAGCAGTTTTAAAAGTAATGCCACATGATACAATCATAACTGTAACTGATTCTTTGTTGACTTTCAGCCAAACATAAAGTATAGTAGTTTTGTTTTTTAGATGTCTGCTTCGCAGTGTTATATAAGTTTGTTTTAGGAAGATGAAAATAAAAAATATACTAATTGCTAAACCATTCAGTTTAAATCATTTCAGGAATTTTCAATTTGTTCCTAAACATGAGCCTTGCAGTGCGGACAATGTTTCGGTACTCCAAAATTTTGTTGATAAATATACAAGTATTTTTGTTTTGACTGGTGCAGGAGTTTCCACCGAAAGTGGATTACCAGATTATAGATCGAAAGATGTTGGTTTATATGACAGAAGTCCTAACCGTCCTGTTTTGTACAAAGATTTCATTTCGAGTGTAGCAGTTAGAAAAAGATATTGGGCTAGAAACTTTGCTGGATGGAAACTCTTTTCGTCTGCTCAACCAAATGATATTCATAAATTTTTAGCTCAATGGGAAAAAACAGGTAATATTTCTTGCTTAGTGACACAAAATGTAGATCGATTACATCACAAAGCAGGATCTAAAAATGTGACTGAACTCCATGGGACCTCCTATCTTGTAAAATGCTTAAATTGTCCAAATATATTTTCAAGAAATTTATTTCAAGTAATACTTAGGGATTTAAATCCAAATTTTAATGTCGAATCGACTGAAATTGCTCCAGATGCTGACGTTCATTTGGACCCTGCACTTGCAGAATCTTTTAATGTACCATCTTGTGAAAAGTGTGGTGGCATTTTAAAACCAGATGTGGTTTTCTTTGGAGAAAACGTTCCAAAAGAAAAAGTTCTTAATCTTTACAAAAAAGTTGAAGAATCTGATGCAATACTTGTTTTAGGCTCATCTCTTGAAGTAAGTATGATATTTGTACCATGATCAATATTTCAAAACAAATTGCATTATGGTGTTTATAATAAAAGATAATGTAGTAAATTATGCAAAACAAAAACAAACCTTTTTCAAAAAAGTAAATAAATGAATAGCTTACAATTTAATTTTTGTTTATTCAAATTATGTTTAAAATTTACAATAATGTAAAGTAGAATCATATTGCATAAATCACTTGCTTTTGAATGAACCCTATTGTAAAAATATTTAAAATAAATACTTTTGTCCTATAAAAATATTAAAAATCATTTGTATTTGAATGATACGGCTAATCTTTATTTTCAGCTTAATTGTACTTCCAAAATTTACAAACTCAATTAAATTATTTGATAAAGAGTTTATCAGTTTAATTATTGGAACAATACTTTATGTAGTTCAGGGGGGTTAAATATTTTAATTTATGAATGGTCATCAATTTTTAGTAAACTAAGAATAAATAAAAAAATTTTATTCTGTTTTATGATTCATTATTCATATACAATACTTCTATTCTTTCAATTTCTACCAATATATTACATTCTGCTCTCACCGTCTAATAAACCTTTATTTTAAGTTTACCCTTATTATGTAAAACTGAAATGAATAGCATTGAACATGAAATTCATGATAACTTTCCAAAGGCTTAGCTAGTCCTGAGTGGACCCTGTATCGAAGATTCCTTCGAGGCCCTCGTTTGGGCTCCTTAATAGTTTACAATTTTTTGCTTACACATGTTGGGACCCCACTTCATTGATACGGTGATTGCTACACCCCCTGTAACTTTTATATTTTCTTGTTGAAGGTGTGTAACATTGTCTTAGACATCAGAATTTCAGCAGAAGAATTTTTCCAAGTTTAATACATTGATTTACTAATTAGTTCTGAATTAATACAAAAGATACATTAACCAAATTTAATCCAAATGCATTCTGTTCCCATTTGGAAAATAAATAATTTATAAAGTTAAGTATCTTTTACCATGTAATAGCTAAGTAATTTAGACAACTTTAGTTTTTTTAGAAGTGATTAATCTATTATAATGTTTAATAATTATTATTTTAATTAAAATAAATTTTCTTGTTTTGATCAATTATTGAAAAAATATGAAAAAAAACATAATACAGTAATTAATGTAATATTAAGTTATTGTGTAAATGAAATAAACATATCTGTGTAACCCTGCAATTTTAATCCTAAACCTAGGAATGTTTTACTGTATTGGCTGTGCAGTGGTATACAAAGACTTCTTTCATGGGTGGAGTTATATTTTTTAAAAAAATGTAGGCAGAAGTACTGAGATGTGCTGAGAATATGCTAAAAATTAAGAATTTGTTGTTCTGTGGAAGGGGTTTGAATCCCCAACTCCCAACCCTTGTGTATGCCACTATTGTTATGACTATTCTACTTTACCCTGTACTGTCTTGCTATTTTCTTACTTATCATTTAGCATTAAGTTAAAATTATAGCAATTTAGTATATACAGATTATTGTAAAAATAATCCTTATTTGTTGTGTATCTGCAAAAAAGTATAATGATTAAAAAGGTGCAAAATTTGGATGTAATTATTACTGTAGTAAATGCTAAACCTGCAATAATCACAAAAAAAATTGTCACCCTTAAAAGTTTGCGAATTTTATTGTTGATGTACATAATTATGATAATGATGCAAAAGGAAGTAAATAATGCTATTGATAGTTTAATTAACATATCTGATTAGCTTCTAATAAAAAAATTTCCCATTATAGCTCCCTAATTTTGAAGAACTATGTGGAACTATCTGTATAATCAATGTTCTAAATATTATTTGAATCTAATTATTAGTTTTAGAGATATTGGATGTTAGTGGTCCATGTATTATAGATTTCTTTGTGCAAAAAACTCATATCCTTCATTTTAAACTCTGAACGATAAAAAAAAAAAAGTTATATATACCCTAGTTTTAATATATGGCCCCTTAAAACACAGCATATATGATCGGTTTTTCAAAGATCTTGGATTAGAGTTTTATGACGTAAGATGATCGTGGTAGCCGAGTGGTCCTAGTCGGCGACCGCGTGGCGGCGCTGCTTTTGTCAGTTGGTTATTCGGGTCCTTGATGCCACAAATCATCTTCGTCTTGAGGGTTTGGTATACGTTAAATTTGTATAGGCTCAAACTCCTCACGCTGGTGTGCTGTCAGGGACGTCTTAAGTCATGGGCTCTGGCCCAGAGCCTCGTCACAATGGGGGCCTCGTATCATTCACGACTCAGCCTTTATAAGATCATGATTCGAATAATTTCAACGGTCAAATGTTATTTTCGTTGTATTATCCTTAAAATTGGGAATTTCGGACGATATGTCAACTGGCTGCATGTGATGACCATGTATAGGCCTAGGACTCAGTGGCGTAACGGAGAATATTAGGACCCCCTTGCAAAATCAGATTTTAGGTCCCAAGCCGGATCTTACAAAAGATACATACTTAGCATCAGTCAGGCTTTGGGCACCCTAGAATCTTGGCTCCGTCCCAGTGCCGGATTACTCATTACATGGAGTAGGCGATTGCCCATGGTCCCCACGCTTTTTAAAGGTCCCAAAAAATTGAGAAAATCAAATATTTAGCTATTTTTTATTACAAGGGTTAGTTTTTTATTACTGATTTTAATAAATAATTATTTTTTAGTTATATTTGTTTAATTTTCTGATAATTTGTTATTTTATTTGTGCAATGAAATATATTCATGAAATGTTGTTATATAAATTATTAGACTACAGAGCCCCGAGAATTTGACTGTCAAGGGGGCCTCCATGTCATTTAACCCAACACTGCCCCCTCCCTCGATACGGAAGTGTACGATACGCCATTGCTGGGCCTACCACCAAGTATCATCATTACTCATTCAGTCAAAAGGCGGTAGTTGGTCGAGCCGGTTTGTGCAATTGTAAGTCATGCACATTTATTTATTTCGGGTTAATGTTTGTACGAGTATTTGACAATGTATGCTATGTACTGTATACTTTTATGAGTCATATTTGTGTAGAGGCCCAGGGCCTACTTTTGCGTAGGGGCCCAGGACCTCAAGAAATCTTAAGACGTTCCTGCGTGCTGTAGAAGTTTGGAGAGGAGCTCTCTCAAATTTAGATGTCGTCCTCATCACTTTTCATTGAGGCTCAAAATTACGAATTTCCTTCGTGTAACTTCAGAAGTGCAATGTAAATAAACAACCAGTGAATCAATTTTTGATATGAGAAATCCAAATATGTATAAATTTTTGGTATATGTACAATTCTCATTTTTTGTAACTATATTTAATTCTCTACATTGTTTTCAATTGTTTTGCAGTTTAAAAAATGGAAGGAAAATGACGCATCGGTAAAAAATGTTTGTAAAGTATTGTTTAGAAAATTTTCTGTTGTGAAAAATTCGTGAGACGCCTTTTAACATTCCGGGCCCCATCGTTTAAAATATAGAATAATGTAAAGATGATTTCCTTTTGGGGAAGATTCTTTTTTAAATATAATCGTTAATTTTATTCTTGGAAAATGTAGCAATTGCATTTTACAGCCTTGTGAAAGAAACGTATTTATTTTTGGGGGGGAAAGGGGTGAGTGAGTGAATATTAACGTCGCACTGTTAAGCTATACACGAGGGCTTTTGGCGACGGACCTCGTAATTTTGAACCATGGTCAAGTGATAAGGACGACACCTAACTATATTTTTGTTGAGAAGAGAAGAGGTGCATTAATTTGTTTCTTATAAGAACTAGTATAAAAGTTTTTTAATCCTCTTAACAGTTTTAAATATTTTGACGATTCCAATGTTACAACGAATTCTGATGTACATTGTCTTATCTAAATTTTTCTCATACAATTGCACTATGCGCTAAATTGCAAAAGTATCGCTCCTTACAAAAATTCTTGATAGCCTTCTTAATCAAAAGTCGTAGTTTCGGTACATTTTCAATGCAATTATAAAATTTTTTGGTTCATACAATATATTCTTAAGACTTCTAATATTATAATTATTGTCTCTCGGCATTATTTTACTTATTATTTATTCTTGATAGATAAATTTAAAAAAAAACACCAATTGGCAATGAAGCGGGAAAAAAATCTTAAGAAATAATTTTTTTACATACTTGAATTCATTTAAAATACCCCTATTTCTCTACCACAGCTGACGTATTGCTGAGAAATTTAGCAATCAATTATACTATAAGTTCCATAATTGCTGCTAAATTTTGTTATGGTTTTTAATTGGTATAACTTCGGGTTATTTTAACATACACATGCAGAGTTAAGGCATATACAACCAACCAGAGGCGTAGCTACCGCCGTATCAATTATACGAAGCCCCCACGTTGCTGGGGCCAACAAGCGTAAGCAAAAAATCGTTAAGTGTTAAAGGGCTCTGAAAAAGAGCCCCCAATGAATTTTGATACTGGACCCCCGAAAGACTTGCTACGTCAGTGCAACCAACTCCGTTTTTACACGAATTTAACGGTTATTTTTTTTTTTAAAAAAAATTTAAAGGATGAATTTCGAAACAGTTTGGGGATTTGTGCCCTTTGGATGAAGACGATTTGATCGACAGTTAAAGATAATAAAGAAGTTGATAATATATGACGAAGTCGAAGTTCTCAGCTATGAAAGCTGATTTAATTAGCGAGGACTTGAAATTTGCTACAAGTTTGGAACATTTTCGTTCTCCTGTTCTTGACACAGAGCGGCCATTATAATTTCAACGTAATCCTAAGTTTTGTGTAGCAGGATATCAAGAACTATATGAGCAACTTGAGAAAACAAAAAAATAGCCGCTAATAACAGATTTTGTAACAAAAAAACTGAGGCCGTTAATTACGAATGAAATTCTTCATTTGAATCAAAACCTTTAGTAATTCTAGACATATCTACAATCTGGGGCGTAGCTACTGCCGTATCAATTATATGGGACCCCTGCACTTCAGGGGCTCCAAAATATGTAAACAAAAAATTGTAATATCTTATGGGGCCCTAGAAAAGTATCCTCAAGGAATTTTAATACACGCCAATGTCTTACATATACATGAGAGATTTACGCCAATGTCTGACATATCTACTGATGATGGCATCTTTGATCCAGTTCGTAATAAAAGTGCATGCTTTTGTTATCAAGTAGTGATTTTTATTCCTAATTTCAGTTTGAATCTTTATATGTTTTATGTGCTTATAGACTGTGAATTTTCACTGTATGCTAACTTTAATTTTTTTTAATAAAAATTTATTGTTTTTGTTTTAATAATATGTAAAATGGATTTTATCATTATTTTTTGCATGGTTTTATGGGAAAATATTTAGAGATTTTTTCATATAATACAATTTTTTCAAGTTGCAGAACATATCCCCAAATTTGCCATAAGTCACATGCATTTTTTAAGCTTTTTTTTTTCCCCACGATTTTTTAAGGAACCTAATTACCGTGTAAAACCAAGAGTTGCGTGTTTCTGTGAAATGGATGAAATTTAACGAATAAAAACAAGGAGCAAATACCCTTGTGTGAATGATCTTAGAAATGTAATCTTTTATTAAAAGATATTTAGCCATTTTTTTTTTCAAATTAATTATTAATTGTGTGAAATTCCGGTTTTTCTATCATCACTCAAAGTTTCACTTCGCGAAGGAGAACAATTTTCAAAAATAAAATATATTTGGACTAAAAAATATTTGAATCTATTGTCTACACATTACATGTTAAATAATAACGCGACTAAAGTAGCGTACCAGTTTGAATTTTATATTGCACAAAGTTTTTTTCCCGCTGATACTGTGGCTCCATCTAGAATGTAAATTTTCTTCAATTTAATGGGAGTCTACTTTTGAAAATTTACTAACTTGATCCTAAGATGTTTTGTATTGCGAAAGTAGTAGTTGTTTAGGATATTTTTAAGGAAATGTTTTTTTTTTCATTGAAAAATTACAATATCTTTTGAATTTTAAATAATATGTGATGAAATTTTTCAGAATGATCTTAAATTGATTAAATTCTTTAGTTAAAAATATAGAAACCTGAAACTCACCTCCAAAGGTTTCCAATTCTATTAAAAACAAGCAAACATTGTTTTAAACCTATGGACTTTGATAGGACCAAAATTTCAAAAAAAGAGAACAGGCGTAATTTTTTCCTAAACTTTAAAAAAACTATGGTAAATAAAACTAATTTTCTTCTGATTTAAATTCGTTTGAACATGATTTTAATTTTTATTCCATATATATATATTTTAATCATGTTAATAAATTATTGTGAAGAATTAATGAAAATATTCAAAAGCCAACTAAATTTAATAATTAAAAAAAACTTAAAAGTCTTTTGTTTCAAAAAAATTTGAGTTTAATAGATTTAGTGATTAATAATTAAACTAAGGTTTCGAATTACATTGAAAAAAAACTGATATGAATTTGTAAATTAGAAATAATTCTTATATAAATAATTCTGTTAATTGTCAATTTTATTTGAAAATATTCATTATTTTAAAACTCTGATTTAAATTGATAAAATGAATGTAAATTTTGCAATTTCCTGTATTCGAATTTTTTCTGTGTGTGAAAAAAATCGAGCAATAAAAATTTCATTATTCGTTTCGATTGCTGAATATGAGTGTGGTGAGTGCATGTGTGTGTTTATTTCCCCAAGACTACATTTTTTGAGCACCAAGTTAACTTGCAGCAAGGGTGTGTGGAACTCCTTTCTCTCACCAAGGGTCAAAACTTTACAAGTGCGATATGGGTCGCGATAAATGTAGTTACGGTGGTAATTTTTTAAAAAATTTTTTTACTTTTTATTTGCTTTGCCATGACACATATCTTAAAGTTTATATTGTTATACTACCTTTTCCCCGCGACTCTACTCGCGTTGATGTCTTTAAATAACTGTCAAAATCGTAATCATTATCATTGAAAAGTAAATAATATAATATGGTAATTTTTTTATTGCTTGACTGGAACCAATAAAATTTAAAATGTCTAAAATTGAGCTTAGTTTAAAAAAACTGAAAACGTAATTTATTATTATAATTAACAACAAAAATTCAATAACATAAATTTTCAATATCACGCGCGCGCAATTCGCTAAAACTTTATTTCGTTTCCCTCTTTAAAAAGTGGGAGAAAATTTGCATTAAAATATCAGATTGTCGGAATAGAGAAATTCTTAGCCAACTTGGCGATATTTCTCAAAGTTTGAGTTTCACATTTAACAAACGTAACGTAAATAATAACCATAAAAAACCATTTAAAAAATTGCTTTTTGTAAAGATGCTAAATAACACTATGTTTCAGTTATTTGTTACAAATCTGAGAAAATATTTATTAAAATTTCCATTATTGAGCAAATGCATAATTTTGCGCCAACTTGGCGGGGAGTAAGCAACGTCAACGTTTTACCAGCATAGTTCCCGTTCCCGTAGGAATATGGAGATAAAATATATCTTATGCTACTTGCTGATAATGTAGCTTTCCATTGGGGAAATAATTTTTAAAATCGGACCAGAAGTTCCCGAGATTAGCCGGAACAAACAGACAGACAGACAAAAATTTTAAAAATTGATTTTTGATATAAGTATTATATAGCCTTTAAATGCATTTAGTAAAAAGCTGCTAATTTGAAATTACAAACAGACACTAATATTTTATTTATTTGTATAGATTGTTCAAAATGACTTTTTTTATGTTATATTATATTGATTGCACACACTAATAAACTTACTACTATACAAGGTTTCTACAAAGTAGTTGGGCAATTTCGTAAGTTAAGAGCTTTCGAAATATTAAATGAAATAAACTTTTTAAAGTCAGACTAGTAGGATATATCCTAAGTTTCTATTAATACAGAACGTTAGGTGAAGAATTTGGTGGTCGGAAAATCCTCTCATGGGGGGCCATCCCAGAACATGAAAGGGATAGTCCCAAAGTAAACTTGTTTTGTGCTATGAGTTCCTAAAATGTTCTCGCCCCATTTTCGTCGTTGAAAAAAAAAACTGTTACAGGAATTATTTGCAAAGTTATGCTACAGATTTTTCTTCTGCCAATCATCATCAAAAAAAAAAATGCCATGTGTTTACATTTTTCAACAGGATGACGCGTCTTTCACTTACCACAACGACGTTACATCTTATCTCAATGTTGAGGCAGGGACGTCTTAAGGCATGGGCCAACTGGGCCTAGGGCCTCGCCCTCGGTGAGGACCTCATTTTGTTCTCTATCTGAATAATTTTAATGGTCCAGTATTATCACCGTACATATTCTCCGCAAAACAGGGAATTTCAAACTGCGTATTAACTGACAAAAGTGGCAAGACTGTATTATTTTGTGTTGATCGTTGTCCATGTGTAGGTCTAGGCTAATACCATAAATAATCATTCAACTTATTTATTCGAAATGCGGTCATTGGTCGAGCCGGTTTATGCCTAGGTTTTTGAGATTGTGAGCCGTACACATTTATTTGCTTCAAATTACCATTTGTACGAGTGTTAGACAATGCATGCTATATACTGTCTTCTTTTAAAGATCACATGTAAGGCCTACTTTTGCGTTGAGCCCCACGGCCTCCGAAAATCTTAAGATTTCTTCTGTCCCAGGGCCTCAAAATGTCTTAAGACGTCCCTGTGTTGAGGTACGAGCTTGGAGTGCTCGTGAAAATGTTATTTACTGGTTATCACAATCACTACTGATTTTCAGTGTATGGGGTTTTGTACAGTATCAAGTGTCCCCTCTGTCACTTCCCACATCCATATTCCTGAACTGAAATCAAGAATCTACGCTGCTATTAACTTTATCGACGGAAGTTTGCTGACAAATCTGTGGCGAGAACTGATTTACCATTGGGACAGTTGCATATTAACGACAAAAAGCCATATTAATGTTTGTGTGATAATTGTTAACTTCGACCATATATCCCTATCTTACAATATAATAAAACTTTAATTGTTTTCCCTGTAAATTCCTCCCTTCCTCAGTGGCTCGACAGCCCAAGGTGAGTCTTGGCCTTCTCAAGAAGCCTTTTCCAGGCCAATCTTCTTTATGCTAGTGTTCTCCAAATCTTAATTCTCAAAACTAAGATCTTTTTCTAGGCCATTAATTCATCTAAGATGTGGCCTGCCCTTTCTTCGTGTGCCAATTGGTTGGACATTGAAGACTTTTTTAGTGCTGCTGTCTTCGTTCATTCTGACATCGTGACCTGCTCATTTAATTCGTTGTATTTTGATGAAGTTAACAATGTCAGATTCTTGATATGGTTGATAGAGCTCGAAATTTGATCTTCTTCGCCACGTTCCATTTTCCTGAATTCCACCAAAAATAAATCTTAAAATCTTCCTTTCGTAGTTACTTATCATGTTCTCATCTGTTCGAGACATGAACCAAGTTTCACTTGCATAAGTTAATACTGATCTTAAAAGACTGTTATATAATAGAACCTATGTCTTTCTTTTGATTAAATTCGATTTCATATATTTTCGTATTCCATTAAGTTCTATTAGCCATAGTAATTCTCTTTTGGATTTCAGTAGTACAATCGTTTCTATTGTTAGTTTCTTAACCTGAGTAAGTGAAATTGTCAACAACTTCGAAATTGTACACTTCATTTTTAAAGTGGGAATTGTTAAAACATGATTTAGTCAAGGCACCTTAGTTTAGTGCACCTGGTCTTATTCTCAATGATTCTCAGTCCCTTCCTGAGGGCCTCCCTCTCTAAATCCCTATAAATTACATGCAATAAATCATTGTTTATGCCCATCTAATTTGTAAACACCCTGCATATAAAGATTATTTTATCTTTTTTGTCACACCAAAAAAATGCTTCAATCTGCATTTCTCGTGAAAATACTGATATTCATTAGTGGTTTTTCGTTCAGTTTTATTAACAATTGTTTTCAATAAAGTCATACTGAATATAAGAGTCGAATAGAGATGAGCAATCGTTAGCACTAATGAATAAATGTTTTTTTTTATGAAAAAAAAATGTTTATTTCTTGAATATTAATTTACCAGACATTGAATAACAGTACAAATTAATAAGCGTGACTTTCATAAACTTAATTTTCTTGTTTTTGCAAAACAAAGTATTTTATGTTAGGCATATAGAAAACGAATGGTGTGGAAGTAATTATTTTACTATGAGGGGATTCTATATATATAAATTATATTCGTTGATATCGTTGGAGTTGGGTTGAATTCTGTGTTATTGGGAATTTATACATGAGTACTAATTGTTTCCTGGTATAAAAGAAAAACTTCTGTAATTACTAGAAAGTTCCAAAAAAATTACGACTTACTCCTGTAATTTGCCTATTGCATGGGCATTTCCTACATTTAAGTGACGATCAACCACGTAACAATATGATGATCCAATTAAAGAAATAAATTCAAAACCGACAGATGGTATATATATATTGAATTTATTCCGAAATTCCAAAAAAAAATTAATATATTTTACCTCAAAATCTTTAATCATAGTACAAAATTAAGTGATTCTTCAATTTTTTTAAAACGCTTTAATTATAGCTTCGCCTATGTGTAACGGAATATTTGAACTCGATTTTTACCCACTTTAAAAGGTCAGATTAATTCGAAATTTTGCACACTTGTCAAGAACCTATGACAATGTAATAATTTAATAAGTTTGTTCCATTGTCCTGATCAGGATTAACGATTTCCCATTTCCAGATTTGGTGACTTAAAGATAAAGTTACAACCCTAAAGCGACAACACTCATGGTTAATACAAATACAACAAACAAAAAAGTGTTCTTTATATGAAAAAGGGGTGGATGAGTAAGCAATTTCATACCATAAAAACAATTGCCCAGTTTTCCTGAGAAAGGAAGGACTCGAGCATATGGGGAACAAAATTTGTGTTCTAATTGCTTGTGAAATCCAGACAAAGTCTGTTTTTCTGAATTCTCTTGTCGGATCTGTGGAATGAAATATTACTCACTGCTTCATTTTACCAAAACAACTGAGAATTGATTCAGAGGTCTCTCACCGGGTTAAATAATTTCTCACAAACTCTTCGATTCAAAACGGCTACTTTTATGTCTAATGTTGATGCAAGTTTCGGAGAGAATATTTAGCTCTTTTTAGTGAAAAATATCATTAACGTTACACCTTCTTCTGCATTAAATATTTCAAACATAGCTCTTCCATATTTTCTTCAGTTGGCTGATCCTACATTTCGCAAATCAGGCCGTATCGACGCACTGAAAGGATGCCAATAAATATTCCAGATTCTAAAAAATAACGCATTTAAGATTAATTCATCAATGAATAAATAATAGTTTAAAAAACTAAAAAAAACACGCTTTTATTGTAGATTGAACTAAAAAATGAAAAATAAATTATTGTTTAAAAAAAAAACTAAAAAACACGTTTTTATAGTTAATTTAACCAAAAAGTAGAACATATAATTCTTAATTTAAGAATAAAATGACTGACGAGAAAATTAATGTCAATTGTGGTAAAAGCGTGGGGTCCTTTGTGCCATATTTTTACACTAACTCTGCATTTCGGAATAGAACTATTAAGATAAATTTTATCAGTTTTATCATCCCACGCTTTTACCACGATAACATTAACTTTCTCGTTAATCATTTTATTCTTATATTAAGAATTATTTTTTTACTTTTTAGTTCAATTAACTATAAAAGCGTGTTTTTTTTAACTAGAGTTTATTTTTTAGATTTCTCTATAGCGAAGTTATTTTATACTAAAACAGAATCTAACGATTTAGGCTAAACTCAGATATGAATTTAAGTGTAATTTTACAATTTACCACAATCATATACATTTATTAAAAAAATTACAAGTTGCACTCCCCCCCCCCTTTTTAATCATTATATACATTACAAAATGTTTGATAATAATTTTTTTTAAAATATTTGTAGGTATTTTCTGGATATAGATTCGCTCTAACTGCGTCGGAATCTAAGAAATGTATTTGCATAGTAAACATTGGACCTACACGAGCTGATAAGCTAGCGACATTTAAGATCACAGCAAGATGTGGAGAAATTTTACCGAAAATTAAAATATAGAGGTGTATGTAAGAAATCAATATGGAGTATGTATATTATAGTTGATGTATTGTTGATTTTATATCAAATAAATTTATTTATTTAGTGAAATGTTTGAATGATTTAATACAAAAATTAAATGAATCTTTTATCATTATATAATTCAATTAATATTAGTATATTATATTTGTCAAAAACTTAAAACTTTTCTAACAAAAAGAAGGCAGTATTATATTTAGTACCCCGTCTATATTATTTTCTATAAAACTCAAAAGTAACCATAAATTGAGTAATAAATATTTCTAACAGTTTTAAGATTTATTTGTTCAATTTAAGTATTTTTAGAAAACATAATTTTTGACGTTAAAACTTCAAGTAATGAATTTTATTGCCTATTTTTATGCTGCTTTTTTTTTATTGAAAACAATTATAAAATCCCCGTGCACCACAAAGTATCACACAGGGCTCACAAAAGTAAGTATTAATCGCACATTACAAAAGAATGAAGGGAAAAAAACCATTGAAGTTATGAAGGATTACAAATTCACAGAACTTTTTAAAAGCATTTCTGGTGTAAAGAAGTTGCTGAAGATTCTGAGGCCAATTTATATTAAGTCCCTTGAAGGCCAGTCTTAGGATATTTCGTTCTCTTCAAACTTGGAACACAGAAGGAGCACATGTTCGACATTTTCCTCGCCACACCAATATCACAATCACAGGAAGATGACGCAACTAAATTCAATTTGTTCAAGTAGCTTTAAAAGTCGCTATGACCAGTTAGAAATTGGGTTATTTTGTAATTAGTATAAAAATAATGGCAGGATAGTGGTTGGAAAAAATTTCTTTGTTACGCCCCCTTTATTTGTTGTGAGATATTCTTGGTTCCAAGACTTCACCATTCTTTCTTTCATAATCTTCTTGTAAAATGTTTTAGGAATATATACGGCAATGGTCAGTTTTGCGCTTGGTTGCAGCCTTTGCAAGCCAATCGGCATGCTCATTTCCAAAAACACCCATGTGCCACGCGAACAAATGCAAAATCTGTTGACGTGTTTTTATCTTTTAGGCTCTTTTGCTTTTGGATCTCGAAGATTAGGCTCCCTCCTACAGTTCTTACCTTGCCAGTTTTAGTTTGGAAGGGAATTTCGCTTAACTCTCTTACTCTTTTTTTTTCTTTCTTTGTTTTTACTCTGCTGAGAGTCTCCAGTATCCACTACCTACAGACCCGCCGTGCACTGAACTAGCAATAGGAAGCCATAAGGAAATGATAGTGGCATGGTTTGTGGCTACTCTTTTTCATTTCTTACCTTACGGTATCACCGGCCACCCACTCTTTTGTTAATTGGAACAGTAAATTAATGAAATTGTTTGCAATTACATTATTGAATGAACAGTTTTTTCAACTTGTTAATCATCAACTTCATCGCTTATCGCTTTACTATCTTTTACTTTTAGACATCCTTATTCTTTGTCGAGTCACTGTCTTTGTAGTTGTATAAACAAAGGTTTTTTCTCCAATCTTTGATCATTGCAAAACCATTCATGATATCACTGTTATCATTTTCTATTGTAATATTTCGAGTGCATAGCAACATCAAACTGTAGAGCTTTTCTTTTTCCATGGCAGATCTCATTTCAGTCTACTCTCTTAATGGCAGGAATGCTCCCCTCATGACTAACTAGGCGGTGGTAGATTCGCTGTATCTAATTTTACATTCTTCTCTTTTTTCACCGTCCAATTCTTTGTGCCCTAGAGACGTGCCTTAGCAGAAAAGCAGCCCTGACCTCTACCTTCATCTTCCACAGTTTGCCTTCCTTCTTTAAACATGCAACACCAGTGGCAAGCAGACGAGACATGACATCTTTGCCACACTCGATGTGTAAACGTTCTTGGACGGCCTCAAATACTAGCCCCTTGTGTCCATTCATATCGGATAGCAGCATGCACTTCTATTGGCGACCACACTGTCAGCAATACCTGCCTAACAACGTGATTTGTACTCTAATAACCTCAGGCACGCCAGTCTGCTATTAATCCGTCTCCTTCGATGCTCTACGTTATTCCTTCTACGCTAATACATCTTCCGTCGTTGGACCAGTACTAGATGTCGTTTCTTATGGCGATTATTTTTTCCGCCTAGAGTACCATCTTATCTTTAAAAAAAATGACGAAGTTTACTTTCAGAACGTCTCTCGTATATAAAATAATGTATATTTTATCAATTAGATATATTTTAATTATGCGTCTAAATGTAACATTTTGCTTAAGGAAAGTTTTTTTTATGTTGCTTTAAAGAATATTTTGAATCTGCTTTTTATTTCTATTCATCAAAATCATAATATTGTAACCATGGTGATAGTTATATTAAACTAGCTGGTACACCCGTTATTCACACGTGTGAATTGAAAAATTAAACAATACAGATTAAAGGATAAAGAAGTTTTTGGTGAATTAATTTTGCGTAAATTGCAAATTAAACAAAACAAAAAAAAAATTTTTTTGGATATCTCAGCTGAACAAAAAAACCATATTCGTTAAATTTTAAGTCTGATAAACTAACAGCTGATAAAGCGAATTTTTTTTATTTATTTATGACGCCCCGTAACTCAATTGTGGGTCGATTTTTGAAAACACCTTCCTAAGCTGAACTCTGCTCAACAAAAATAACACATTGTTACAAATTTTGTGTAATGAACGCTTAAAATGAATTTTTTTTTCTGGGTTTGTAATACGTTAATATTACTTTCTGTTGTACTTATGAAATGTTAAAATTATAATATTTGCAAACAACGCCATTCTTTACATTATAATGGCGATTCTCTCTCTCTCTCTCAATGGAAACATTGCGAAATCTTGGAGATAGAGCCAAGTTGGCATCATTTTTGGTGACCACGTTGGCAACTTGGCGATTGATTGAACGGTGTAGAAGTTGCGTTGCTGTAGAGCAACTGATGGAGAGTTGCAACAAAGAGGATAGCACAAAAATCTTCTCCACAAAAAAATACATATATATGCCATTTTTCACGGTGATCTGTTGAACGGTGGTGGAGTGAAGCGATTTCATGTATACAAACATTTTTCATCACCAAACATCATGAAACATTTTTATATATAGATTCCAAACAAACTACATTGTATTAAAATATCTTAGCTCTCTTTAGTGTGATGTGGCTATGGAGCAGATGTCGACCTCGTCATCTGATTATGATTCAAAATGGCGGGATGTTACATTTTGTTCATTAATCGAACTGTATTTAGTAGCAGAAAAAGTTTTATTGTAGTGCCTGTGTTAAATTAAAATGCATTTAAAAAAAGAAAAGGTAGATTTAAAAAATACTTTGGTTTATTCTTACCATTCCGTTTCCATCGAAACCAACACTATTTTTATAAGTTATTGTATGACGATTAGAATTTTAATTTTTCACTTCGTATAATAGTTCTTTGTTCACTTATATGTTAGCAAAATATCCCTATGATTCTTTCATTATTTGCTGTCATTGAAAAGGGTTCAGCCTATACTCATTTTCAAAATGAAGTAAGGATTTATTTTTCTTTATTTTTTTTCAATCATGTTAATGCTTTGAAACTTTTGGTAATGAGTTTATATCATTATATAATACGAAACCTTTTAGCTCTTTTAAAATTCTTACTCCTTTCATGAAAAATTTATTTTTGCTCTTTTCTTTAAGAGATTGTCTCCTTTTTATCCTGAGAGGAGAAAATGGTATCACTCATCTTGACATTTTAATTAATTAAAGACACACATATATGAATATCTTCCTTTATCTTTGAGGTGGCACGGAAAAAAACTGTCTTAGAATTTGGTGGTCACATTTCGTAAATTTAAAATATATTTCACCGACATTTTGTTTTTATAAAGAAGTTTAACTTAAGAACTAGAGACTAAAATCTAGTGAAAAAAGAAAGAATGTTTTGGAACACAATTCTAATTAAAATGAAAATGAATCTGAGGATGTTTTCAGCATGTTTAATATTTCATCACGTGGATCAGGAAATTGATTTGGTTAAAATCAAATAGATAAAGAGAGCTGTACGAAAAGCGAGGACTGATGCTTCTGAACCTTTTAATTTTGAACTGTAGTGGCCTCCAAAGGATGATACCTGAGTTATGTTTATGGTAACGATCCATATTCGCACAAATTGTGATTCAAATTAGCAGGCAGCCGGTGCATCTTTTTGTGAGTACCTTTCGCGAACAATCTTTCTGCTGCTTGTGCATTTCCTTCTGCCATTCAGTAAATCAGGTGCATGTATGCCAGCTCGGTGTTTGTAAAACGTTCCATACTCCTCTGCAGGCGATGAGAGCTCAAATGGCTGCATGTGTATTTCCTTGAATGTCCTTGTGAACAAAGCACCTAGCGCCTAACGAAGTCGCTTCTGATCATGGGTTGCAATGCAAATCTAAATCCTTGTGATTGTGATGTCCCCGAACTCTCCTTAAAGTTTGTCCCAATGATTTTGGGACACCCTGTATATGAATTTAAACTGACATCCTTATTGTTCACCAAGACTTTTTTTCAGTGGAATCAAGAATGGGATCCACACATTTGTTTATATATTATTAATCACGAGTTTATTATATTAATTCTGGATTACCTGCCTTGTTTCAAAACTGTGAAGTTTTGTAACACAGGAGAATATTTAAAAATTCGAATTATTCAGCAAATGTCATGTACAAAGAGAGAGAGAGAAAAAGACTCATGCGCATAAAATCCTATAGTGTTAATCTAATACCTTGTAAGATATCTCTAAAGAAGCACTCTCTTACGATGGCAACGAGTAAAAAAAAATTGAAACGAGTACTAAAATTAAAACTGGAGAAGAGAGAAAAAGTGTGAAACTAAATAGTATTTAATGTTTTATTGTGTATTTTTTATTAACCCTTTAAGCGTTCCAAACGTCTTTTTCTGCCATCCTGAGATGCTTCAAAAACGCACCACACGTTTTTTCCCGTAAGACCGTGGACTCACCAAAAATGCACCAAACGTGTTTTTTCCTCCTCAAGTAACCGCTTCGAAAGTGTTAGAGACGTCTTTTTCCGAAATCCTTTTCCCCCTTTAAAGGCTTAACATCTTGAAGGATAATTAGGGAGGGTTGGGGTGACACAAAGGACTCTGACAGGAAGTTTTATGGCTTGCCCCGTTCTTCCCCTGCAGCAATCGTAAAAAACTGGGAAGAATTTAAAACCTCCAGAGCGTACGGACTATCAGTTAAAGTTTGTAAGTAAACTTGACTTGAAATATTTTTGGGTTTGAATTAAATAAATTCTTTGATGTAGTTTTCACGATCTAAGCGTTTTTATAAATCTTTCATTTAAATCATTTTTTTAAGTTCCACCACATAAGTAATATAGATGATATACTCACTTTTGATTTAATATTAATTTGAAATTCAACTAATTGGGAAAGAAAAGGGTAGCTTTTGACAAAATCACATTTTTTTCTTTACCTTAAAATTCTCAAGTAGAATTAAGTTCTTTTTTATAATGTATCTCTAAAAATATCTATGATATATCTATTTTTAAATTCAAAGTATATATCAAAACAATGAGGATAATTTACAGTTTCGTTTTTCTTATTTTAATTAATACTTCTATTTTTTTTAAAGGAATTATTTCGTTTGTGTCAAAAATTTATAAAAAAAAAATGTTCAAAATTTAAAACCTGTTAAACTTTTAAAATTCTAAACATGAATAATTTTTAAGTTTCTGTGCAACAGAACTTGCAAAAATTTTGTACGCATTGATAAAAATAACAAAAAAAAACCTATTTAAATCCTTTAGTTTTTCATAATATCAAAGCCAGGTGTTCAGAGTATCTTACATACAATCCCTAGTTTTGTATTGTTTAGATAACAAATTATAATAGAATTTTTAATGTCTGAACTTCAGTTTCCTTCAAAGAGAATGGGAACAACAAGATCAAATTTTTAAGCTTGAATCTTTGGGCAAAGAGAAATGAAAAGCACCTGGACAAATTTACAGTTGACATTTGCGTCAATAAATAAATATAAAGATCCATTTTAAATTCAAGTTAAAAAAATATCTATTTATGCAAAATCCCTTATCATTTAGGTTCTATTATAGAGATTGGCTGAAGAACAAGTAATTAAAATTTGGACATTTTTTGTAATCTTAACCATACAAAACCAGGAATTTTATATTAGCTGCACTGAAATTCTGCATTTGAATTTCGAAAAATATATTTATGTATGTATCTCGCGTACGCAGTTGAAAAATATTTACCATAAATACTAATAATTCTTTGGATATTTAAAATTTAAAATTGAATTTTTAATATATTCCACTTCTAATATTTTTTCATTTATTCCGTAAATTTCATACAATTTGGTTGAATGAGTGAGTGAATATTAACGTCGCTCTGTTCAGCTATACTCGAGAACTTTTGGCGACGAACCTCGTCATTTTGAACCATGGTCAAGTGACGAGGATGACACCTGTGCTAGCACCTCTCCCCTTCTCCTAACTACCACACCACACCAACAGAGGGACCTTTCAGCTCTCGACAGATTTAACGTGTATTGTTCCCCTACCCTCCTCTTCAGTGGTAATGAGCTAGAACTCATGATACGCCAGCCACGAATCCGTTACCTCGAAAAGGTTTACCTGTTTCATTAAAAAGTTCTAAAGTGAAGAAAGTGGAAATTATGGGCTTCCAAAAGGGAAAAATGTGTGTTTTGAAGTACAAGGACAAAAACCCCTGCATATGATTAGCATTTTTCATAACACTGATATGATGGAAGTGAAAGCTAAGAAACGGGATTCTGTGAAAATGAAATCAAAAGCAGTGGTGTTTTATCATACCACCATGGGTGGTGTTGATAGATCAGACCAGTGTCTATCCTACTATCCTGTTGCCCGAAATCATCAAAGGAAATACTAGAAGAAGATTTTTCGACATTTGTTAAATCAAATTGAGGGGAATTAATTCCTTCACTATCTATAAAAAAAATGGCGGTATTTTAAATCATATTGGTTTTCGAATGAAACTGATTGAACGATTGATAGAAGAAGGAAGTAGTAATTCCGATTCTCGAAACTTTGTTACCTCTGAAATTTCTGAAAATGTAGTCCGTTTAATTGGAAGGCATGAATGGAAATATGTGCTTCATAATGGCTTCATATGTGGAAAGTGACTCTTCAAGAAAAAACAAACCACCACGAAAATGTGTCGTATGCAACCTTAAGAAAAATGATAACGGAAAACGCATTCGAAGAAAAACACGTTTTGAATGTAAAGACTGTAATGTTGGACTGTGTGCAGCGCCGTGTTTCGAAAAATATCACACTGGGACAGTGCTATAAACGACGTATATCAATCAATCAATGACGTATTTATCAATGTATACAAAAATCTTTTTTCTTAAAATTAACGGTTTAAAAATAATGTTTTGAACAAATATATTTCTTTTTGCCCTCTATATGCATATGTACACTTCTAGCTTCAGTAATGTACAATTGTTTAGATAAACTTTTGGCTTTGTAAACGGTATTTTGCTTTGACTAAACATTTTATAGCAAATTTTAATAATATTTTGTATACATCTTTGATAATTTTTGCTTTTTATACCTGTTTAAATTATTATTTATAAAAGTTTCTTTGCAATTGTTTGTAAATTGAACAAAACCTTTTCTTACACAATTATGTATATTTAAGGATGAATTCTGATTTATTTTATATTCAGTAAATACAAATTTTTTTGTAAATTGCTTTTTCTTTGCAATTTTATTTGTTTTAAAGCATGCATATTTATATAATGAAATTTCTAACTATCCAAATTATGTCGGGCTTTTCTCCATTAAAGGCTTTTAGGATTTTAGAAATCATCTTGTAATTATTCATTATATATTTAATAAGGAAAAATATTTCCATATATAAATAAATATTTGGTCTCGTAAGTATATAATTGTTTTTAGCTACAGTTTGTAAAATGTATTGGAATTAGTAGTAGGACCGGAGTTTTACAAATTATGATTGTTTTTGACTGCACTAAGTTATATATTTATATTTCATTCTTTTTACATTATAAGTAGAAGTCATAAACAGTTTTATAACAGTAAAATAAATTTTTGTTTTATATTCAAATTACACTATTATATTGATTCTGAAAATAATAAGTTAGTTTGACAAGCCATTATTTAACAATTTTAAAGCATTGAACATTTTTGATGTTTTTTAAAAACTTTTATAAAATACTAAATTATCAAAAATATTTAATTATTGTAAATGATTTATATTTCTTAGATTATTGGAAACAAAAAGTATAGAATTTAAAATCTATTTCTTTGTTGGATTTTACTAATTATTTTTATAGCAAAACCTGGAAAAACACGAAATTTTTTCAAATATTAACTTTAAGATTTTTAAAAAACATAACTGGAGCTCTCAGTCCTAAATCCAAATGAACTTTTATGGATCATATGTTTGGGAGTATTTACAAGATATTTCAAGATTAGAAAAAAAAAAGCGTTTGGGATTAGAAAACACATTTTCAAAATTAAAAGACTGAAAAAAACGCATTTATAAAATTTGGAAAGGCATAAAACAAAAACTAATAGTGTCTGTAAAGCTCTAATTTTTAATATGTTATTTTCCAACTTATGTTCTACATCCAAACACTACTTGAAATAATTATGACTGAGAATATCTTTTTTAATTCAAAATATTCTTTTACCAATATTAATAACATTTGTTACTTTGATAGATTATTCGGTTTCATCTTAACCTAATATTTTCACAGGAGTTTTAAATACACAAAACATTTATACACACAAAATAATAGGATATAAAGGTAATCCCGAAATCACCAAATTTGTAAATAATGTCTATTTTTTTTCTAAATCGGGTAGTTTAGCAAGTTTGGGTTTTTGTTGCATGACTTGAAAATACTAAAGTAGTACTACAAAATATTTACTATAATGTAGTTTAACATTAGGGAAATATTTAGTTTTTTCTACAATATTTATATTCAGAACATTTACATTTTGAAGTCTAATTGTAACATCATCTGTGAAAGTTGATTTTAGATTTATAAATTTCAGTCGCGTATTCCTTCCCTTTCAAATGTTATTTCTCACAGAAGCCTGCTTACATTTTTGTCATGGCATTTTCTCAGCAGGAAAAAATTAATGAAAACAAAGAAAATGCTTTTAAATTATATAAATTATGTGTACAAATAAATATAGTGGTCTTTAAATCAATCTTAATTAAGCAAATGTGAGAGAACTCAAAAGCTTCAAAACATAGCAAACAGAAATGATTTTAGAAATTAAAATTGCAGTTAATACCCATTTCACACGAAAAAGTGGCTTGTGTTCAAAAATATTTTCAATTAATTCAATTTAGAATTGCAAAAATACTTTAAAGTGAATTCAAAACTAAAATCAAATCTCTGAAAACTTTAAATTTCTTAAAACCTAATTGGTTTTCAGGTCGTCTGGAATGTATGCTTTGTCTAAGATCCAGCCTAGAGCCTAGGCTTTTTTTACAGTTTAAAAGTATCCTAAAATGATAAAAGAGAGATCCCAGTTCAATTAGAGCAAGCTTTCCAAATATATGGGCCACAAAAGTTTTTTAAAAAAACCTGATGTTTTTGTTACTATGCCTTAAATTTGGAAAAATTCTCGACACTTAAGAGAATATTATTTAAAAACCAAAAATTATAATCCGTTTTTTCCACATGTGTAATTTTTTTACAAAACTACCGAAAATTTTTAATATAATAACATTTCAAAAGCAAAAGGTAGGGTTTTCTTGCTATATAGAATGAGTTATGAGGATGATGAATTTATACTGTTAATATTTAAGAATAAAATAACAATTTGTAAGGTTCTAATCCTGGAATTAAGGATACATCTCTAAATGTTAAAATTGCTCATAAAATTTCTTATATTATTAATTGTCTGTTAATTTTACTTATGTAAAATGTTCTAAGTGTACTGTTTTTAAAAGACAAAATTAATCAGTAAAATATCGTTGCAATGACTGAATTGAAAGATGTAGTTACGGATGACAATTTCCCATTTATAAATATATGCGAATATGCATTTAAAGGATGTAATACTAAAGAAACAGAAAGATGAAAATGAAATCTGAACAGAAAATGGGAAGAAACACACTTTCGCATTTAACACATTTAAGAAAAATATATTTCCTTATTAAAATTATTGATTGAAAGTGTATTATGTGGTTCCGACACAAATGCTGTAGTGGGGAGAGTATTATTTTATTCTTAGTGCAAGTTGTTATGAAGAGATTTGATTTATGCAGAAAAAATTCTTTCAACAGAAAAGTATAAATTTAAGTATTAAAATTTGCATAAATTAAAAGTATTAAAACCTCTCTTTAATGTTATTTTAAATTAAAAATATAATAAAATGCAGAAACCCCAGTTTTAATGTACAAGCTTCTTCATCGTATATAACAGAGGTTCCCAAACCTTTTTGTCTCATTGACCCCTTGCCATGTTTTTCGCTTTCGCCCTGCCTATCTAATATTAAATTTTTGCAATTTTATCAACTTAAATGTCTTTTTGATAATTGGTGCTACTACTTTCAAAAAATTAAATTTTTAACTGTAATGAAGTATAGTTCTGCGTTTAAAACTTAAGAAGCGCATATAATGCATTAAAATTAAAACAAAATAACTGAACAAATGCTTTTTAAAGAGAAGGATGAATCTGGTGTTTTAATAACAAATTTTCAATATTTAATATCAATCTTGTCATGTTTAACCCTAACCTTCCTTTTTCGTAAGTGCCTACTTCTTTCTTTCTTTTCCTTTCTTTTTTGTTTTGAGTTTGGAAAACTCAGTGAAACTCCCCCTCACAAGGAAAAACACATTTAAAAACTTTCTCATGATATTCCATAATTTGTGACAAATATCAGGTATGTCTTTTTAAAGCCAAAATTACTGACATCCGTTTCTATAAGATCTTCATTAGGACCTATTCTAATCAGTTCCTATTGCAATATGACACTTTTTTTTTTCTCAAAGCGACTATTTGAAATCATTGTCTACTGCTGTATTACTAAAAAAAAAACAATCTCAAACTTAGTTTCAAAATCTGAGTAAGGGCATTTAAATGTTAAACGTAGGTTAAAATGTCCTGACAGACTGTGACAAATTTAAAAAATTCGTGACGTTCAATATTATACTTATTTAACTTAATTTTGGAAAAAAATGCTGAAATATTCCTTGTATATAAAATTTATGTTGTCACCTAGTATGGTCACCTTTTATGTTGTTAAACTAACCTCACTAAATTTAGTAAACGTTAAATTGGTAAAATCTGGTTCCCACTGGATCAAATTTTTTTAAAGATTAACGCCATGATCTGGTTTAATGAGAACCACGATCATAGACCCCCATTTACACCTCATGAGCCCCCAAATTATTTTTTTTACTCGCGTGGAACTCTTGCAGGTCGTCATAGACCCCTGGGAGTGCATATAGATAAATTTGGAAATCCATTGGTATATAACGATACTACATTTATTCTCATTTTGCTTTTTAAAAAAGATGATAACTTTTACTTTTTTACCTCATAATTTTTTTTTAAAAAAAAAAAAGAAAAAAAACAGGAAAATCTCTCGGTTTGCGTTTTCTTAGTCTGATATTCAATAATGATTACAGTTTACTTCTGTCTTGATCAAATCTAATACCAAAATCAAAATGTTTTTTTTTTAAATTTTTTTTTAATGTTTTATAAAGTAATAGGAGAAAAAAATAAATTTTCTTTTGCTTATTAAAAATATTTTTCAACTTTTAACTTGCCATTTCTTTAAATATTTATTTTTTATCCTTTATTTGCTTGTTACTATGATTCAACAAATTGGATGGTTTCTGTTCGCCGTGATGTGGATCCAACGTTCAACACACAATTTTCTCACAAGGCAACAGCTATGTGAATGAGAAATCTCCCCTTTCCAACAACACAGAAACCGAAAAAGCAATAAAATCATCCCCTACAAAAGCGCTTGTAGACCTCCCGTATCTTAAAGGGGGGAAGGCATAAAACTGTGGTGCATTTTCGAAGCAGTTCCCAAAATAAACATGAACCGTTTCGCTACCGCCAGCTTTGAAAAAGTAGACCGCTTTTGAATGAGTTTCAATTAGAGCCTCACCCACTCAGAGGTTAAAGATCCAAAAAAGCATTAAGCTCCTTGATTCCTTTAATCGGTATTTGCCGACAATACTACAGTGGCATTACGGAGAATATTAGGGCCCCCGCAAAGTCTGGTTTTGGGCCCCAAGCCGTAATTGGCGTGAGACAGGCTTTGGGCCACCTTAAACACTGGGCCCCACGCAATGCAGGAGTTGTGGGGTGTACGTTACGCCACTGCAGTACAGCCTCTATGTGGCAGTCGTTAAGCTGGATTCAGATATGCCTACTATTTAAAACTGGTTAAACAATCTTTCAGGTTTTTTCAAGCCGCTAGGGGCTACAAATATCTTCAAGGACAGTTTTAATGAAATGATAATGTCTTTTAGCAAATCATGTAATTAAAATACACGTGAATTGCAGAAAATGTGATATGCAATTTGAAATACTAGATTATCATGATTTTAAAATAAGTATCCAGGGTGAGTGCAAGAGATGGACCAGATTTAAAAAATCACATATTATCGAATCTACTGCACATATTATAATAAGTAGTATATGAATGTAAAGAGAAATATACCAAGTTCTTTTTTCTGTTACTAATGTTCGATATATAACTCTCTTCTGACATGGCATACGTCCAATCTGTAATCCAGTGTGTTCCATACATTTTGCAGCATCACTCTATCAATGGTTCACATTGCAGCACAAATATTTGCTTGTCGTCTTTTGTTATATGTTGTGTCAATTGTAAATAATACTGCTTGAAACTTAATTTTTTTTCTTAAAATTTTCCTTTCTGTTTTCGGTAGCATCTTAAGTTTGTAGGTGGTAGCTCGCGTAGACTTCCGTGGACTTCGAACAAAACTCTGGCTCGCTCTCTCCACTGCTTCTTCTGAGACGCTTGGCCGGCCGCTGCTTTTCTTTTTACACAAGCAATATGTTTTCTTAAATGGATGACACCATCACAAAATTCTGTTGTTAGTTGGTGCTTCTTTTCCGTAGAGATTTCTAAATGCATGTTGCACCGAAATATATAACAGAACCTGTATATACTCTAATACACAAAAACTCTTCTCTGTCATTGTCGCCATGTTTGGATTTCAATCATGGCGATCTTGAATATGCCATTGATCGTTGGTGGGGAAAAAACTCGATATATTTCTCTTTACATTCATTTATTTTTTTTATTTATCCAACGCTCGTGCTTGGTATCTTGACCATTTGACGCTGAGCCTCCTAGTGCCGACTGACGATGTCGTCAGTCGGGTATTCATCGAGTCCAGTGCATTGGAGCTGGTGGTCGCCATCCATTCTGGCATGGCCGCAGAATGGGCAGGCCTCGTCTGCTGCAAGGCCAAGTCAGTGGAGGTATATTCCCAAAAAGTCATGTCCGGTGGTTAGGCGAAAGCAGGCAACAGCCTCGGATCTCTTCAGGTGCCTCGGGATTAGACCCTCAATGGCCAGAGTGTTTCATGGCTTTCTAAGGCTCTTAGTGTTTTGGGTCACTAGTATATTTATCATTGAATGTAGAAGTAATGCTCTCTGCTTTCTCTGAGAGTCCAGGGGACTTCTGGTTGAGACGACTCGGCTCCCTGCTTGACTTTTTGGTCGGCTTTCTCATTGCCGGGGATCCCCACGGGACTTGGGATGCACTGTAAGGCCACAGTCCAGGTATATGAGATTAGCTCCACAATTTTAGTTCGGCACTGAATTGTGTTAAAACAGTTAGTTGGTGTATTACTGCTTAAAGCTAAAATTGCAGCTTGGGAGTCTATGAAGAAGACAACTTTTGCAGGAGCTAGCAGCAGGAGAATACTTGTGAACCTCTAGACCAGGGATCGGCAACCTATGGCACGCATTTGCCACGTTTGGCACTCGGTGTAATTTTCAGTAACACTCTACACTGCTCCACAAATTTGTCAATTTTTGTGTAGATGGAAGATGAAAATTTTGAAATGAAATTTTCGGACTAACATCTTCAGAATTATGGAAAGCAACAATTACGGACTTAAGGTATTCGACTAGTTGCTACAACTTTTTTTAAAAAAAAAAGGAGATATCGGGAATTTTTTTGTTTTTTCGATTTTTTTAGTGCATTTTAAGAAAAATGTGCTAAAATTAAGAAGAGAAAAAGAAATTATTAATACTGAAATGGGAAAAAATAAGTAAAAATTGACAAAAAATAGCATGAACGCGGCCCATTCTGCACCAAAGGTTTATGAACAAATTTTCAATTTTTTTCAATCCAATGTGCTGCTATATTATTCATTTTTGAAATGACCTTCAGGATAAGAGGTACTTAAATTTTTACAAAAACTAGAGCCCTTTATCTGAGTTATTATATGAAATTGCTTAAAAAACAGTGATTATATTCACATAAGGGACTGTAAATTTTGTAATAAAACAGTGATTGATAAATCTGATGGTTAAAACAATTCTACTATTATACAGAACTTACAGAAAAAATTTCACAGTTAATAATTTTCAAAATTTTTTTAGCAATCGCTGACCACCGTTTGATTATTTTCAAAAAAAATCACATTTCGAGTAAAACGCGTTTTAAAGTATGACATCTTGGTTAAAGTAATGGCATCTGCTTTTACTAAAACACTTGTAGTTTTTGTTCTAGTGAACGGAAAATGATAAACTTGGCAATTTTATAAATATATTTTTATAAGATGGCCTATAAAATAAAATCATAAAAAAAAATTAATCAATTTTTGGCAATATTTACAGTTTTAGGGTAGTCTGATATCTTAAGAAAAAGTATGAAAGCTAACTTTAAAAATTAATCGACGTCTATTGAAAATTATTGGATGTCATCGATGGAGAGATTTAGTTGTTTGAAGAAAATTGCATGTGCTCTGCTTTTCGTTTTTGGTTCTACATATCTATGTAAATCAAATCTTTTCTCACATTTGAAAAATATTTTGAGTCCGCAAATGAAGTTGTTAAGCTATTGAATGTTCGAATCGAGTCAAATTGAAAGTCACAAACTATACCCCTGATATATTTGAAATGAAGTAGAGCTGTGCAGGGTAGGTTCGCATTAAAATATTTATTTTTATTTAACTGTATTGAAGGAATGCCTTTCTTTTATGTTGTTTATTTCTTATTTTAAAATAAATATGTTTAAAAGATACATAATCTATGTACTATTATAATTTTTCATTTATGTATTGGAGGATTAGTTGTACATCAAATATTGTTTATTTTTATGTTATAAATATTTTAAATGATGCAAAATTAATATATAATGAAACTCTAAATCTATAACCTCTGAAAATAAAGTTCGATGAATGAAGTCAGAACGGCTAATATGGCAGCACTGGCGAAACATAACGCTGTATTTGAATAGCGGCAAGTGTTGAGCATCTGTCCCCACCGTTGTTCAATTGACACTCATTTGCGTTCCTTGTAAGACTTGTTTTACAAAGTGCTTGTTTAGTATGTTGGTTCTTAACTGAGAACAGAAAAGTGAACGATAAGTTTTTTTTTAAAGCTTGGTAAGACACCAAAAGAAACTTTTGGGATGCTGGTACGTGTTTAAATGAAGATCAAGCACTGTGCATGAACAGTGTGTAAGAGTGGTACGCCCGTTTTCGAAAAGCAGGGAAAGTATTTCTGGCAACCCCCCGTAGCGGAAGACTGAAGACCTCCGTTAGTGACGAAAATATTAAGAAAGTGAGGAAGTTAATCACTAAAGATCGTTAATTAACTGTGCTCATGAGAGCTAATGAATTGCAAATTAACCATGAATCCGTGTAGCAAATCGTTACCCAGTACTTAGGGTTAAGAAAAACGTGTTATCGATATTGGCGATAATCCTAACATCTAACGAAACGTGACGAGGCCTTTGAACTCCATCCTAAAAGAAGACTTCTTGCAAAGTTTCCAGGGCATGTATTACAGATATCAGTGGTATATATAGTTATGAGAGATGACTATTTCAAAGGATAGTAAGGTAACTTTCATTAATATTTCATCTACGTTAATGTTACAGAACTATTCACCGAACTTTATAGTCAGAGGTTGTATATTCTTGACTAATACTTTCTAGTTCTACATGCATTATCGGAGGAATCGAATTGTTTCCAATACTTCCTACAGTGTGGCACCCCGAATCATATTGGTAGATCCGTTTGGCGCTAGGGTTTCTTTCCCGGGTTCCCGGAAAATCATAAGATTTTTGTACTTTTTCTATTCCGGGGAATTAGACTTCGTTCCCGGGATTTCCCGGGAATCACACGGGGCTTGAATTATCTATGAGGTAGCTATTTTTGACTTGACCTTACATTTCAATCTCGGACATCGTTAACTGAACCTACTGTGGCAATTTGCGATCATTCACCCCGAACTTCCGGACGAAGGAATGTGGAATGTGTTACCCAACTGTGGGGTAAGAGTGTAATATGAGAACTTTGGGGGGGGGGAGTGAGAATTTTTCCAAGCTAGCCGTGGGTGTATCGAGCTTGGTCAACAAGAAATATTGGGTTTTCGAAGCATTCGCATTTCGTCGCGAACGAGCATTATGTGATCGAAGCTCCAAGATCTAGATTTATGTGGATAATGTGTAAGTACTAATACTTAAAGTATTATTTATTTAATCTTTTTTTTTAAAAAAATTTTCGGATACTTTTTTTTATGAGATATTTGATTGAATCAGCAATTTGAAGAAGGGAATGAACCCACAAACTGTTTGCGGGAGAATATTTTTATAAGAAATTGCGCAATTTTTCTTATTTATTATTTTTCTAAACTTAACTTTCGTGTGAGATTCTTATATTAATATTTATTTATATTTATGTAACAATAATACAGCAATTCCATAAACAAGAAATCGGTTATACAAATAAAATATCTTAAATACAATAATTAATATTTTTAGCGTACATAATCGGCGTTTCAGCAGCAAATGAGTTTTCAAGTATATATTAATGTTTATCTCTTAGAAGCAACATTAGAGAAATAATTGATTCAGCTTTGACTGGTTAATTTTCAAACACATGTGAGTCAATAAAGGAACATTAATTTTAGTAATTATTGTTCAAATGTGAATTTTTCCCCCAAGATTTTTAATTTACAAAATCTTTAACTGTAACATTTTTTCCATGCCAGAGTGATAAAAGTATAAATTACTTATGCTTTCTGAAATCCTATTTCCAAAATGAATTATCAATTTATTATATATTTTTTGTACTTTTTAGCTCATTATATGAATAAGAATTAATTTTGTAATTTATATGCATCCTTATTTTATATAATGAGTATTGATTTTATTTAAAAATAACTTGTTTTTAAATTTTTTAAAAATTTTGATGAATTCCCGGGAATCCCGGGAATGGCAATTAGATTCCCGGGATTTCCCGGACATTCCCGGGAAATCAGAAACCCTATTTGGCACGTCACAGCTACCAGGTCGTCGACCCCTGCTCTAGACTTTCAGATACTTCAAGCTCCCTCCTTCTATGCTTCCGAACTTTTTTTTAAATGTGTTTTATAAAAGAATATGAAGTAAAAGAAATTAATGGGTTCTAATACTTTACCGAATATCTGCATTTCATCTGAATCAGCCTTTTTGATAATGGAATCAATCTACTGTATGGCCCTGATCTTAAGACCTGCGCATGCTCATCATCTTGATTTTCTGAAAATCGAGCCAATTCTGTCATGTTTTTAACAACTCATGCCAAATTTAAATTATTGAATCTATTACAGTATATCCAAAAGAATGAAAATATGTTTAATTACGAAGCAGATTTTTTTGCATAAGGGCCAATATCGAAAAATAAAGCTCTGACAAAATTACATATATATATATATCACACAATCTCATACTTATTGAACTATTATGTGCATATTTTATTTTTATGCTTACATATTTCTCGTAAATATTTTTATTATTATTTTCTCTAATAAAAATAAAATTAATTAATTAAAATATTTAAGAACTTTAATTTTTTTTTGTTGTTTTTTTTTGTTAAAGAATAATTAAATTGGCCGAAAGAATAAATTTTGACAAAAAAAAAGGAGAAAAAGAAGAAATAAAGGTTGTAATTAGAAAGAAACTGAAACTTTCTTTTTACTCTCTCTGTTTTATTACACTAGAACCGATATAATAGTCTGGAGTCCTGTTTCTCAAGCTTTTTTATTGTTCAGCTAGACTGATATAGAAAATCGAACATACCGCTAAAACATGAGAGAGAGATTCGTACACTGTATACATAACTTTGTTTTTTGGATATAGTTCTTTCTATTCTTTTCCTAGTTTCTCACGTACTTCTTGAAAGATATTCGCACAGTTTCAGTATGAGAATATCACAATATGTAAATCTTTGGCGTAGGTTTATCATATGTTATTGTTAGGAACACACCAAATGATTGTTAATTTGAAGAAGTTACGAAACAAATGCTTTAAATTTTGTTCTTGAATAAACAAATCTTATAAAGCGAAGCATTTCAAAATTTTAGTCAGAATGTACTTTCTAAGTCTTGTATTAAAATGGTATTTACATGTAAATACCATTTTAATGCAGAGGAACAGATTTGCGTAAGGGCCAATATCTATATATAAAAATAAGAAAAAACGTTCTGACAAAATTACATTTATATCATATAATCTCATACTTATTTAACTATTATTTGCCTATTTTATTTTTAAACTTACATATTTCTCTTAAACAGTTTTATTATTACCTTATCTAATTAAAAATTTTGGATTATAGAGATACAGTTACATTATCTCTTAAATTTAATCCCTCATACGCTCATGCTGCACAATGCTGTAAAAAAAGAAAGTTATGCAAAATTACGTTACATTAACATCAAAATGGTTTTTTTTATCCTACGACCGTCTTCGGCATTTCTGCCATTAGTTGACGAGCAGCCCAATAAAATGATGACGAAGCATAAAAAGAATTAAAATTTGCCTCCGTAGACAAAAAAAACTTTAAAACAATAGGGCAGTGTCTGAGGTGGTCACCATCCATTTCACCCTGGTTGCACAGAGGGCACCAAGAAGAATCCTTTACTCCAATGCGATGTAAATGCCTTTGCAAGTAATCAGGTCCAGTAAGAAAACGAAAGCACGCAACTCCAACAGATCGAGGCAGGGAACTGGGAGCTCTACCACTTTTGTTAAGCAAGATATTCCACCTTTTACCTGCTACTGCTTCACCATACAGGGAGACTATTAATTTGCAGTTTACTGTAAATGATTCTTTTCATGATACGCAGAGGCAGGTCGGGACATGAGAGATCAAAATGTAATAAATTGCACATCATACAGCATTAGGCGATTGATTCATATGGTATGCATTATACAAGTTTTTAACGTAATAGCGGGGAAAATATTAAAATATAAATAAACAGAAAATTATCAAGATAATATATCGCGCGTCTTCAAGAACCTTTAAAAATGATAAAATACTTGGTCTTGACCTTGTACGCCGTATTATTTGGAAGATTATTCTTTTATCTGTCGTATTATTTTATTCAGAACCATAAAATACTGCAGCGGTTCTTAAACTTTCGATCACCGTGGCCTCCCTTTATATACCAGTTTGACATCACGGACCCCCAAGATTTTGAACGCCCCTCCCTGGCTTAGTATTTTTGATCGAAATACATATTATAGTAGAGTTTTATTGCTGGGAGAAATTAAGTGATCTAATCTAGAATGACACATTTTTCGATTTTCTACGAGGCCTTGCAGAGTCAGTAAAAGAGTAAAATATTAGCATTATATGAGAGACTCCGAGGACCCTAGAAAAACAATGCAGACCCCATGTAACTAAAGTGAAAATCATTTAACATGAAAACTGAGGGGATTGAAATATTTTTACTTGTTAAAGGAAACTGCAACAACAAGAAAAAAACATGCTCAATATTAAGTTTATTTAAGTACATTTGACTTACATAGATATATATTTGTGCATATATTTCATGAAAATTAATGAAACAAAAACATTCACAAGAACTTGATGAAATTTAACAAACAATTTTCAAGCTTTTTGAAAAACAAAACATTTATTAAAAGTGTTTTTGGAAAATAATCTGATATTTTACTTTGCATTGTCTTTTTTTAGCATCAAATTGTTTCATTTTGTTATTGATTTCACCTTTGGAATGTGCGTCTAAATAACTGTGTATTCTTTTCACGATGTTCCTTATTTCGGATGACATGGGAATAGGAGCTGCATTAGTCATTTCTTTCTCGTCGTCGGTAACTGTATTAACGATATTTTTTGAGCTTTGAACAAACTCCAAAATGTCTTTATCTGTCACAGTTGGGGCTATACACACATTATCATCATCTACTGCAGCTAATTTTTCCGATGATACAGTAAGACAGTCTAATAATGCTGAAACTTTCTCAAACACCCCTCTAAAATCTCGACTGCGCAGCTGATGTTTTCTGTACTTTGTTTATTCCTAGAAAAAAAATCTTTTTATGTTAAGCGATTTTCGTTTCGTGTTAAGAGAAAAATGTATGAAAATGCATAATAGTTTGTTGGGAAAAAATTTATTGCAAAAATAAAACCTTTGAATTATATTTGAAAAATTTTTGGTGGCAGTGTAAAAACGAAAATAAAATCGAGGGTGAAAAAGTTACATTCATGCATCCTCGATGCGTAGATTTCAAACAACATTATGTGTTTTTATTTCGATATTGTTTAAAAATATAAAAAGAAATTTTTCCAATTAATGACACTCTTAACAATTCTTTCATAATACGTTTGAATTCTCATTCTAAGAATCAGATTGAAAACTGCAGAATTTTAATAAATTTTTTTTAAACTTTATTTTGTTCTGCATAATGTGTTGCTATGGTGGAAAAACTGTAAGAAAATTTTTTTCAAATATCTGCACTGATTGATAATATCTCTTGATATTCATGTCTTGCTCTTTTTCTTACTTACTTTAACTCTTGCACAACTAAGACTGTGAAGGAGACTTAAATTTAAACAAACATCGATGAAAATAAAGGCATCATTCTCAAACTTTTGAGTAAATATAGTGGAATCACAACCTCTGATATTCGTTCTCTAATTTTTTCTTAAAGCATGCATTGATTGTTGCATGATGTTATATAATTGGTTGCACCATGGTGTGGATTTATTTATGAATGAAAAACATTCGTACGATATGATCAATTCATATTGTTAGAGGCTTTACACGTTAAATTTACTTTGAATGAGTATGCAAAGTATTTATACTTTAATTTCTGAATAAGCTTATGTTAGTTTGTAAAAATTATTTGGGAAGGAAACGATAAATGTGATGTAGCGCTATCGTCTTAATTACAAATATATACAAGTACTGTAGAATGGAACGAAAATTTTTTCTTCAGAATTTAAAAACCTACTATGCGGAAAAGATGTCCTCTCGTGTATACATGATGGGTAAAATAAAATAAAATAATAGTTTCTATGTTAAGTAATTTTATGCTGGGATATGAAATGTTGCTATGTACTACTGCTCAGCACTTCTTAATCAGTAATAATCATTTTTGATTATTTAAATTGTAGAAAAACAATTATTTTTTTGAGTCTTAAATTATTTATCCCAAATAAAGTCCCCCCCCCGTTTCTATCGAAAATTCAACCCCTTTGTGATAATATTAAACTTTAGAATTATCATTTTTATAATTTTATTTTCCTCCTAATCTCCATACCGTACAATAGCGGTTTTTAAACTTTCAATCGCAGTGACCCCTCCCCCTTTATATATTAGCCTGACATCGTAGACCCCTAAAATTTTGAACACCCCTTCCTGACTCTCAACACAAGGCTGAGTGATTTAAGCCTTGTATATTCCTCAATATACAGACTTTTTAACACTTTATAAAAACTGTAAACATCTAACTGTATATGTTTATAGAATATTACATAATACTAGTTTCAAAAAAATTCTAACGATGACTCATTAGCAGAACTAACCCCTCTATACATGTTAAGATTGATGGATGGAGGGTCAGTTGTCCAGATGGGTCATTATGTCTCCATTAAAAGGCACCGGTGGTTCGCCCCTTACCCCGGAGGCATAGCTTGTGCGAACTGTTTGGGAGAATGGCCTTATAGTCGCTGCTGACTTATAGTCGCTTTTCTTTACTTCCTGACTTACAGACGCCTATTTGTCCGGACACTCAATAGACAAGATATAGTCCTTTTGTGGTGGATTACTCTATCCTATTGATGTATCCAATTTCAATAGAGTGTACTGGCACCAAAGATAATCACAGAGACACACCCGGCGAAAATATGACAGGACAAATTATGGTCTCCAGATGTTGGACACAAGTCCCTGTCACGAGTGAGTTCAGAAGACCCGGCCACATTGTTCGTCCGCACCAGTGGAGTGCAAATGAAGTCGGAGGAGCCGCGTGCAAAATGTGTGGCCTACCAATAAGAAGTGGGGGTGGGGGCATGTAGATGACCCACCTCTCAGTTCTCAATCTTTGCACATGTATTTCTACTATATATATTTTGAAAATATTACATTTTAGTAATGGCTATGTGGTAGCAAACAATAAAAAAGAGTTTTTCAGGGTCTGTAAGAAAGGGAAATCTTAAGATTAGATGACAGACCTTCGCGAGCCCCCTAGATAAGCGCTACGGATTTCCAAGGGTCCACAGACCACCAGAGCTTTTTCTCTCGCATAGGCAGGTTCTGATTATTAATAATTTTTTTCTCCTTCTAACGGTGATCCACCCTGTTATTTTCATATTATTCTTATGTGAGTTATTTCAATATTAGTTTTCACAGAATTCAAACTTTGCGAGCCTAATGAAGTCATGTCTTCAACCAAAGACCGATAAAGAGTTTATTAAACGAAAGTTTTCATAACTTTTAGCTGCATTTTTTAAAGCAGAAAGTGCACTCTTAATAACTGCAATTTCAATCATATCTGAGCAAAATAATTGTTTGTATTAATTGTTCAAAGGAAACTATATTCTTATTTTAATCGATTTATTAATCCATTTATTTATTATCCAGGTGGACGAACTCACCCAGAAAAGAATTAAGAATTTTTTTTTTGACTGGTCTCTCCAATACATTATTTTTATTAATTAATTTCTAAAAAGGCTTTCCCATTATAGAATTTGTTCCTTTTTCAAAATTAAGAAATTTGTTGAAAGAAAAAATAAGCTTGAACCTAAGAAATAAATTCAATTTAAGAAACAAGCTATTAATAGTTATTCGAATAATACTAATCCTTAAGTTTTATACCATACATACAATTATCTATCTTGAAAAAAATAAATTCTTTTCAGGCAAAAAAAAAAAAAAACTAGTTGCATTTTTTAATTCTACTGAAATTTCATATTTTCAGTTTCAAGAAATTATAATTTTCGATTTTTTAGTTAATTAATGAATTTTGGAAAGTTGTGCAACATTAATTTAACTAGATTTTTTTTTCCTTTTTGCTTTACAAGCTTCAAAACTATTTTTGTAAACATCTTCCCAACTTATCAAGGTACTGCAAATTCAGTTGGTGGTTGGTTATATTTCAGAAAGAAACTATATGTAATGATATTACGTATATTCACCAAAAATAAGTATTTTTGAAGAGTCACACAAGAATAAAAATTCTTTATAGAGAAAGAAGTATCCTGGCGCCATCTGTAGAAATTAGCCCTAACTACATCAATATAACCAAGAATAAATTTAAAAAAATGACTAATAACGCCACAAAATCATATTCTGGCTACTCAATCTGTAGAGAATAATATTCATATCTAAGATATTTAATGCAGCTTGAATAAATCAATTGTTTCTTCTGAAAAATTTGATCATTATTTCGCCTTTAATATTTTAAGCAGAAAAAGTTAATTATCCATTTTGTATTAAGGCAAAAAACATTACATATATATTTTTTAAAATTCTAAACCCTAAGAACGCTATCCTATAAATAATTATATGCATTGTATTATTATTAATCATTATGTTCATAATAATTTATATTAATATAGAAGGTTTTTCTTCCCTAAAAATGCAGTTTGAGCCCTATCCTTTAACAACAACGGAAAAGAGCCTTAAATCCCAATGACAGACGAAGGACTAAACAAAAGACGAGGACGCCAGCTAAACAAATGTCCTCTTGATAAACAAAATAGATTCTTCTCCATCTACTCGAATATAGGGTGAGTGGTAAGACGAAGGTGTGAAAGAAATGTAAAAGTTTGATTAAAAAGAAGAAATTTTGCTTCACAAGGATATAAGTGTATTCCTTTTTGAGGAGTGAGGTAATTTAAAATAAACCTAATTAATTACATTGACAACTTCGCATGTTACGTTTATTACATTTTTGTATTTAGTAAATTTTATTGTCAATGGTATTTTATTCAAAATGTAATTATATTCATATCTATTCACGTAATAAAAACAATGACAAATATATTACATTGTACTTACTGTATTAAAGGAAAATTTTATGGTATACATTTGAGCGAAAGTTATTAGGCCTCCATATTCTCAGAATGCTGATAGGAGAAGAAATACGATAAACTATAATAGCTTAGTATAATAGCCTTTGTATATGTTTTGTCGCAATAAACTTGTATAATTGCTATAGCTATTACAGCTTGGTTATTCAAATAGTCATGTTTTATTCACCTACCAGATTTATTTTCTTACATGGTAAATTCAGGAGTTAATGATATAATTTATTGTTACAAAAATCGTTCCTCTTAATAAATACTTAATCTTGGTCACAATGAAAATATACACTATATTTACAAGATTGAGACTATGGTTTATGTTTATCTTGTCTTGTAAGGAAGTAGTAGGTTTTAAATAATATTACATCATTTTTTTTGTACATCAAAACAAGAAATTTAGTTCAATTTTTAGAAACATATCAATTCAGTTTTTAGGTTATTAATTCATTAAAAAATTAAATATTTTAAAATATTCTGGAATTTTTAATAATTATTATCGATAGTTTCATACCTCATAAGAAGAGTTCAAAAAGTAATTATTTATCTCTACTTTCCATTTAATATAAAGCTAATTCTTTTTTAAAAAAATATTCTGGAGTTAAAAGTCTATTACCTTCAAATCTTTACCTATCGAAAAAATGTGTTATAATTAATTTAGCTTCTTAAAAAATTTGGATTTCGAAGAAGTAAATGTGCATATTCGTTACAGAATATTAGAAAAGGTTACCAATGACTATATCTTATACATATTGCATTAAAAATTGAAATAAATATTTTGCATTAAAATATGTTATTAAAATTTTAATATGTTTTTATTAATTAGTTTCAAAATGCCTCCAAAACAATTATAATTTTTCCATGATACATCTAAATTTTATAAAAATCTCATGTGATATTTAGTTTTAAGTTCTAGTAATTTTGTTAAAATATAAAGACATTTATTACGTTTCTAGCATGGGATATAATAAGTTGTGTTGAATACCATAGTCTCATAAGTAATCAAAAGGAAAAAGACTGTCAGACTGACAGCTTGAACGAACCATCTGCTCATGCACCTCATCGCCCAAAGTCCTGGAAACTTTGATGGGCATAGTAGGCCTTGGCCTTCATGGGCTGTTGCGCCACTGAGTTTAGCTTAGATTGGCGACACTTGTTACTCGATTGCTTTGTTTTGATGCAATGTAGAATGCATATTTCATATTCAACTCATCTCATCCCTCTAAATATTTATCTTTGATGAAATCTACTGAGTTGCTATCATAAGGAATTACCTTCATCTCTCTCGTAACATCAACAGGAATTTATAATTGATGCCAAACTTTACTTATAGTAATATCATTTTCTGACCAATCATTAAAAGCATGACAAAATAAGATTACGTAAAGAAAGAATATGTTCTTCTATATATCTTGAGTAATTTTGAGCTTGGAGTGTATCCAACAGCTCTTGCTTCTATTTGTCAAACAGCTCTTTGAGAGAGAGAGCTCTTGCACTCTCAAAACACAGCTTTTACCATAATCATAATCTCTGTTTTGTAGTTATTATAATTCAATCAGCGACATAAGGGAGAATGGCCTTTTTTGTTGCCTTTTAGAAATATTTGATATAATTCATGTACCATAGGGTAGGGTTTGTTTTCGTTCTACATTAGAGGATAAGCTGCTACTGAGTAAATAAACTTTAATTACTGATTTTATAAAAATATTTATTTTACAAATGCCACACACTACAATAGCACCTATGCCATTAGTGCACGTACTCTCCAATGTTTTTCGATAGTAGAATTAAAACTTATATTAGTGCAGGACACACGTCCAAATGTTCAGCTGTCATAAGCTGACCAGAGTCATACAGAGTACAGTCCGGTGAGTCGGCGATACCAATTCTGTAGAGACGAGATCTCAGACAGTCATGTCTTGTCAAAGGTTTAAAATGAGCTATCGCAGTTTTTCTAGGAGCCTCTGAAACCCAGGACGGGGCCTCGGTCAAAATTGCCCAATTCTTGTCCTTCGACACCTCCGCATATTAGGAAAAAGCTTCAATGTATTAAAAGTTGAAATTCTCGTAGGTCTTTAGATCACAAGGGCTCATTTCTTAGCAAGGAAGTCAGCATGCTTATTCCCGGCAATGTCCCAATGAGCCAGTATCTACTGAAAAGAAATTTTATAAACTTATTAACATGTGGTTTATTATAATTGATAATTTCAACATTAAATTGATCCTCCAGGATGCATTAAAATGATTTTAGGCTTAAAGGAAAGTTGCTGATTCTTTAAGGTATCCGACTACCCTAAAATTATGAATTTTGTCAAAAACTGACAAATTGTTTTATGATTTTATTTTATAGGTCATCTTATTAGCTTCATAAAAATACCAAGTTCATTATTTTCCGTTCACTAGAAGAAAAGCTACAAGGGTTTTAGTAAAAGCAGATGCCATTACTTTAAAACGCGTTTTACTCGAAATGAGTTTTTTTGAAAATGCTCAAACGGGGCCAGCGATTGCTAAGAAAGTTTTGAAAATAATTAGCTGAAATTTTTTGTGTATGTTCTGTATAATAGGAGAAGTGTTTTCTTCAGATTTATCAATCACTGTTTTATTACAAAATTTACAGTCCCTTACGTTAATGTAGTCACTGTTTTTTCTTAGCAATTTTGTATAATAACTAAGATAAAGTGCTCTAGTTTCTTGTAAAAATTAAAATATATCTTATCCTGAAGGTCATTTGAAAAATGAATAACATAGCAGCACATCAGAATTGAAAAATTGAAAATTTGTTTATAAGTTTTTGGTACAGAATGGGCCGCGTTGATGTTATATTTTGTAAGTTTTTACCAATTTTATCCCCTTTTAGAAAAATAATTTATTTTTCTCTTCTTAACTTGGGCATATTTTTCTTAAAATGTTCTAAATAAATCTAAAAACAACAAAAAATGTCTCCATATCTCCATTTTATTATTATTTTTTTTTTTGAAAAAAGTTGTCGCAAGCAGTTGGATACCTTAACATTCGTTTTTTCAACAAGCAGTTGATGAAACACTTTTTAAAAAATTAAAACTGAAGATAATGAGGATGGTTTAAAAATAACGTTTGGATATTTTTTACCTCAAAACCTGTCTTGCCTTGATTTTATAAAGCAAAAGATTCATAAATTCTCTCAAAATATTTATTTTATTTTATTTTCTTAAATGCATTTATCATATTTCTTGAAAAATCACAAGGCCTAAAGCGAAGATAAATATTACTCAGTAGGCTAAATTATAATTATCTTTTAAATGAAACCCAAAACTAAAATTCTTTACATCAAAAATAAATTGTTTGACGATTAACGCCAAGTCGGACGATCCAAATGAGAAGAGGAAAAAAAGATGCTGAAATAAATTTACTATAAGAATTTGGAATTTCGCATTAAAAAAATGTATGTGTTGAAGAGATTGGACCTTTACTTTTATTTAAATACAAACACAACAAAACCACGGAAGGAAATTCTGCATAAATATTTCTTTTAAAACATTCCATAATATATGAATAAAAAAAAAATATTTTTTTAGAATATAACAAAAAACATTTTTCTATTTTTAACCCACTAACTGCGGAGGATTTTTTTAAAGAATTCCATTATAAAATCGCGTAGCACTGGTTCAAGGCCAGCCACGTGGGGTGCACAAGTTGTGTTAGAAAATTATTTTCCTGTATGATATCAACTCCCGATGCTTTTAAATGAAAGAAAATCGATTCGACAGAGAAGGAATTTCTCCCAGAAGATACTTATATGTATTTAAAATTATGTACAACACGATAATAGCGAGATTGTATCGATTTCTACGTTTCTTGTGGTTGGAGAGAAAAAAAGGAAAAAGTGTTTTTTTCTTCCTGATATGAAAAAAGAAAAAAAAAACATCTCCCACTGCGTAACATGAAATGATCAATACAATTTTTTGCGTTATAAAAATATTCTTATCTATTTATAAGGAGATTTTAAGATAAATACAGCTTTCCGATTCATATTTTCTTTTATTGAGATATGAAAAAAATGTGATATTTATTTATCACATTTGTAATCATACTATTTAGAAATAACTTTAGGTATTAGAAAAATGAGAAAGCATTATTATTTTATACAAAAATGTTTGAAACTTAGAAAATACCATAATTAATTATATAATAAAAATTTTAAATATAATTCTATGGTAAAATAGCACATGCAAAAAATTTCCCTTAAAATATTATAATTATGTATGTTTCTAGTAGTAGCAACATTTCGGTTTATTTTTCTGGTGGTAATTATGATTTCTATATAGTACTTATTTTTCTACTTAGATAGCAGTATTTTCCAATTCGAATTAATTATTAGGTATTTAAAAGTAACACGTTTAGTTTGGGTTACAATCAGTGGCGAACACAAGGAGGAGTCCTGGGGTCCGGATCCCCCCCCCCAAAAGCTTTTGATTTTTTTTCGATTGATTATAATTCTATGTATGTAGTATGTAAAAATTAATTAAGTATTCGTTTTTAATAGTTAATTTTATTAGTTAATGCTAATTATCCATTAATTAATTAATTTTGTTCTGTTTTTGTTCCCGATAATCGACAAAATTAAAAGAATATGTTGGGTGGCGTATTGAAGCATGGTACGAGAACAGTGGAGTTTCGACCTTGGACCTCCCCCCTCCTTGAAAAATTAATGTGTAGTTACAATCCTTCAACCAATAAATGATTATAACAAATCAACATTTTAAATACATGTGGGAATCTAAACGAAAATCTTCCGAAAAAGTTATATTCTTCAGATAGCGGGGTTTTTATTAGGGGTTTTTACGATGTATGGGTTAACTTTGAGAAATAGAATAGATACCATAGTTTAAAGAAACTAAACAATTTGTTACGAGTTATGGGAAAGTATTTACATGGGGAATATTTACAAAATAGAAATTAGGGCATACAAACATATTTATATAGGAAAATTTATAGGCAGACATTAATATAGAAACATTAAAACAGGAAGGATAGATAGTCAATCCCTTCTGGGAGGACGCTATAATTTAAATAAAACTCATTATATATATGCGATGTGCTGGTGACTTACCGCCAGTTGTGGCGAAAGAGCGCGGACGCGCTAAAACGATGCTTCCTAGTCGATGGTTAGTGGGCCTCTGACGAGAAAATCGCGTCAGCGTTTTAATAAGCATGCTAGATGGCGTTGCTGTGGAATTCTGTTTTTGACTAAAATTGCCGTACTTTGCAAAGGAATGATCTAACCTTTTACAAAAAGAAAAAGTTCTATGGGATATCCTACATACATTTATTGAAGTATTATTGTATTATGTATTTCAATTAATATAATGTAGTGCTTTTTATTATGTTTTAAATCTACGGAGAGAAAGAGTAACATTGTTCCTAAATATAGCTTTTGTTTGGCTAGTTAATAAATTTTTCAAAAACTTTTTTTTCTTTCACTATTTTTCTCAAATATTCTCTAATGATAGAATATTTTTAATTTCTGATTCGTGGGCGACGTTGTCGGGTCATGATTTCAAGTCCTGATGCCTCTTAAGACCCACCGTTGAGGTATAGAGGAGATGATGAGAAGGATATAGAGTAGATGATGGAAGAGCGAGAAGATGATGTACATAAGAGTATAGAGGAGATGATGTACGTTAACTTTGTCGTGGCTCAAATTCCTCACATCGACGTGATGGGAAAGTTAGGAGTGGGGTTCCAGCAGGTGTCATCCGCTTCACATGACCATGGTTCAAAATTACGAGGTCCGTCACCAAAAGCCCTTGTGTCGTTTTAAGTGCGACATTAATAAACACTCATTGTGTAATTTCTATCTATAATATTTCTTGATGTAATCAAATTATACAGAACTATCCCATTTGATATTTATTGCCGAAGCTCTAACAGATTTCAAGTTTTAATGTAAAAGATATTTTAATATGTTGTTAAAGATTTGTGAGGGAAGCGCTCTCTTTTTCCTCAGTGTGGAGGTCGAAAGGAAGACTAGCCTTATTCCCAAATAATTCAATTTGTTGTAACCTCTGGTTACCCCGTACATCCAAACCCTCATGTCTATCTGTAAACCCGGCTAGATGTGTAGGAGGAACTAAATAATCCACAGACATTATTTCCAATCTAATTTGATTTATTAATTCTTATTAACGATTATGAAACAGACACAACACAATTCTAATTAAGGTATACTATAAACAATGGTCGAGTGCAGAGGTGAGATATTCTAATACGGGGATAATATTACCGACCCTCAACTGAATCTAAGACAGCTTAAATACGCTCAATTACAACTACGTCGCACACTAATAACCAGCTTCTACTTAATCAAGTGTACAGTACCTGAATCTTTAATGCATCGGATCTTACACGGGAAACTTCAGGCACTTTCTTTGACTTGATCAAATAACGATGGTTCCACGCTCTGTAACCTTTAATTCCACTGCTTTTCAATCTTCACTAACCACTAATTCTCAATTTCTGTTAAACTCCTATTTGCACACATCTCTCGCATCAACTTCAGCTTGTCAACAACAACGTGACATCAGATCACTTGCTCTCTTCCTTTCCTTCACTTTACTTCACTTAACTTAACTTAACCTCTTACTTCACTCACCTTCAACTCGCGAAAACCGAATTTATATAATATTCCTCATTTACATAACTCACGTTTGGTTTCTCGATGAAAGTTGGTTGAAATAAATATTTGTTTTAAAGATAAAAGAAGATATTAGAGGAATCGCGTATAGATCCGTCACAAATTTATTTCCAGTATCAACCACAACACAAGATTTATTAACCAAGTCTAGAGATGCACCCAAATTCTAATAGAGAGGCCAACGAGATACGAGAAGACTAAATAAACAGATCACTTACGTCCAAGTAATAACTTCTAATTCCCTTAGCGACCTAATCTAATTTAATTTCTATTTGACAAATCGTCAACTTTAATATTATAATATTCAACTACTAAGTATTCACGTTCACTTAATATTTAATCTATTCCTGCTAACCGTAGCAGTCTAACTTCTCTCTAATCGCTCTATAACTTAAGCTCATCTCCTTCTCATATAACCTCTAACTCGAAAGTTTAATCATTATATGCAAGACTTAATTTGCATGCTCACATCTTCTTCAGGAAGGTTTACAATAAATTACATTTTATAGAGACCCTTTTTCTCCCAAGAGGATTTGTTTGAAGAGAAACGGGGAAAGACCCGTGAAAGATTTACAAAGGTTGTGGATTTTCATGGTGATTAAAATTATACTGTGTATACATGTTTTCAAAGTTTATTTACCATTTAAAAATGTTTTTGATACATTTGAACGCTTGAAATTTGAATTTAAATGTGTAGTTTTCACATTTAAAAATATCTATTTGCGTTATTGAATTTTGTGAGATCAATTACAGTTACAGTTATTTCGATTACCAGTGTTACATTAATGCGTTGTGACTTTTAATATGTGCATGAAATATTGAGTTAAATATTTCTTATTTCTTGAGATCTATAGAGATTTAAGTGAACACGTGTTCAGGAATTTATAATGACTTTAATACTATTTAGTTTTCTTAGCTTGTCAAGTATTGGGTGACCTGTCTTTGCCTATAACTCTTTTAATACTTGTTTATGAACTTATGATAAAGATAAGAATTCATTAATGATTAGAGATACAAAGATGTTAGATGTCATTACAGGTATTATAATGAACTGATTCCCTGTATATTCTTTCTGCGTAACCTTTTCAATTTAATTGTTGAATTGATTTATTTGTTCATTACATATTGTAATTTGTTTGTGTTTCCCGACACACAGCTATGAATCGGCTTCTTTTTGGATCACCACACGTGCAATGACTCCTGCACCCTTAAAAATATTTCGCGGTCTTATCTTGGACATCATACCGGCAACCTTTGATACCACAAGGGTACTTCACCCATGAACTGGATGTAACTCGAAGCTAAAGGCGCCAACACCGGTCATCCCTGAGACTCTAGAGAGAGCAGATATAGAGAGAGAATGGGAGATGGTCTAAAAACTTCGCTAAGCACGGAAAAAAACTTCTCTCTCACAAACAATATTTTTTTAATCTAATAATCTCCACAATTTAAATAACTTCAATGTATAATCTGTTAATAATTTCTGTGACGTAATAAACTAAATACTTAAATTAAACAATACCACGCTACCTTTATTTATCTAAAACGTTACAATATCTCAGAAATTGAAAAGATTTTCAATTTTCACATTTGTTGTCATATATTAATAAAAGTACATACTTAGTAGAACTAAATAATGCAAATTTAAGTTAATTGACTGCGTTTGGAACAGTGATTTTGCCAAAGCGTTTAAATGAATTGTTTTTTATGTTTACTGTCTCATTAATTAAAATGTACGTATAAATATGTTTTAAGAATAATATTACATTAAAAAATATTTAAATGCTATTTTTTGGCAAACAAGGAAGAAAAAATTACTTATTTTTGGAACATTCTTCTTTTATGGAAAATTCTTCGATAATAATAATGTCTGTGTATAGCTAGAACTTCTATACAGAGCTTGACCTAGGATTTTTGAAATATTCACATAATTTTCAGAATTACACTCAATTTTAAAATAATAACCTGTGTTTTTTGTTAAAATTTCTCTTCTCTTATATATTTAAATATGAATCAATCTACTTCTAAATTATATATTTTAAAAGGTCCAGTTCTCTCTAGCTCTTTATAAAAGTGTTAGCAAAATATAGGCAAAATATTTAAATAAAAGAACTTTCCACATAAAAGGAGAACGTTTTGAAAATATGTACTTTCTTCATTGTTTTACAAAAAATTGCATTTTTAAATAATTGTTTTTTCAAAAGTATTCCTTAAGAAACGTTATATGTATATTTTAATTCAAGTGACAGTTAATTTTAAAAAAATTATTCATTATCATACTTTTTCAAAATCACAATTCTGAGCATGGTCAGAAAACCAGTGGTATAACGGAGAATATTAGCCCCCCCCCCACAAAGTCAGGCTTGGAGCCCCATGACGGATCACACAACAGATTACAACTTGATATCAGTCAGGCTTTGGGCCCACTGTATCCTGCCCCTCCCCCCACAATGCGGGGGTTTCGGGGGTGACGTTACGCCCCTGCAGACAACTTAAAATCATTTATTTATCAAAATGTTTTGAAATTTATTCATTAAATCAAACGTAAAATCAAATATCATTTTAAAAATGTTTAAAATAAGAAGCAAAATTGTAATTTGCTACAAAATTTAATGTTTCCTTCTCAATTTAAATCTTACAATTACTAACAAAGCTCTTTTCCCCATAAATTGTTGTGGAAAATACAGGTCAAGGATTTGACATCGCCTCATGCAATACATAACGGGATTATTAAAATTACGCTCACTGACTTAAGGATACGTTTTTTTTTTTTTCGCAGAAATCTGCCTAACCTAAAACCGTAATACGATAATATATTAGATCAGTTCAGTGGATAAATCCTTTTCGGGCAGTATGTCCAGCCGTTATATTCTCAAATCGCAGTAAATTTTTATGTTTCACAAGCTTGATTTCATCAAAATGTCTTGTTTACAGAAGAGGAGAAAGATCAGAATCCCTGATAACGATTCTTTATCGTACGTCAACTGATATTTACTTTTTTTCTCAAGTGTTGCCCAACACCCAGAGAAAAGGAATAAAAGGTGAAAATTCGCTGGAAAATAATTTTAGTATTTAATGAGATAGCAAAACAACCCAACGAGCGTTTTTATATTAATTCGATTTGATAAATTGCATTGGCAATATGTCAGATGTTGTAGTTATAAGAAACTTCATCAATGGAGAATTTGTTGAGAGCAAAAAATATATAGACAGTTTTAATCCTGCTACAGGTCGACTGTTAGCGCGTGTTCCCGACAGCGATGAAACGGTTGTGGAAAACGCCGTACAAGCCGCAAAAAGTGCTTTTACAGAGTGAGTATGGAACTAATTGAATATTTTTTTATGGGCAAATTTTTCTATAGTTCAGAAAATATGATATTATGTGTAAGATAACTGTAAAAAGAGTCACTCGCATATTTATATAGATAAATAATTTTCAAAGCTACAGATATTTTCTTTTGAAAAAGAAAAATATACTTTAATATTTTAAAATTCTTTATATTAAAAATTCTTTTTTAAGGTATCCGACTACCCTAAAATTGTGAATTTCTCCAAAAATTGACAAATTTTTCTTATGATTTTATTTTATAGACCATTTTATTAGCTTTATAAAAATACCAAGCTTATTATTTTCCGTTCACTTGAACAAAAACCACAAGTATTTTAAAATAAAAGCAAATGCCATTACTTTTAGCAAGATTCCATACTTTCAAACGCGTTCAACTCGAAATGTGTGTGTGTTTTTTAAAAATGCTCAAACGGGAACAGTGATTGCCAAAAAGTTTTGAAAATAATTAACTGAAATTTTTTGTGTATGTTCTTTATAATATAGTAGAAGCGTGTTGACATTCAGATTACTCAATGTCTGTTTTGTTACAAAATTTACAGTCCCTTATGTTAATATAATCACCGTTTTTTTAAGCAATTTCATATTATAACAAAGATAAAGTGCTCTAGTTTTAGTAAAAATTAAAATACCTCTTATCCTGAAGGTCATTTAAAAATGAATAACATAGCAACACATCAGAATAGAAAAATTGAAAATTTTTCATAAACTTTTGGTACAGAATGGGCCCCGTTTATATGTTATTTTTTGTAAATTTTTATCAATTTTCTCCTATTTTAGTAATAATAACTTATTTTTCTCTTCTTAACTTTAATATATTTTCTTTAAAATGTACTAAACAAATGCAAAAACGTTGGAAAAAAAACAACCCATATCTCCCTTTTTAAAAAAAAAAAAAAGGTTTGTCGCAAGTAGTCGGATACCTTAAGTTTCTTTATTATATCATTTTTTTCCCACGGGTCACAGACAAAATTTAAACTAATCTTAATTTTTATTTTATGCAGTCAGCAGCAACAATATATTACATAAAATGGAATATAAATTTTAATTGCAGCCTGTAAATCTTCAACTTTTAAAATGTTATTTCTAAAATGGAGAAAATGAAAACTGTCAGCTTATTTTCCTTTCATTTTCGAGTGATCTTATTTTTCCAAAATACACTGGGGAAACTTTAGTAGCGAATTTTTTCAGGCTTTTATATATTAATTCATGTTCATAACAATTTTGATGTGTAAAGATATTCAATTCGAATAAAGTAATATTTTTTCGTAAATAAAGATTTAGATTTGATAGATATAAGTTCAGGCTCAAAATGTAGCGAATTTTGTTTGTTTAAACATCATAATTGTATAAAATCAGAATTAAAATAAAAAATAAAATGTTTGTACAATGTTATTATTTATGAAATATAGAAAGGGTGGCATAACAACAATAAACGGGGTACTGGTTTAATAAAAGCACAATTATAAATATTTTTAATGCTTAACAGGAAGTACGAATGATCTTAAAATGTGTTTTCCGATATGTAACTGATAATAATGTTGCAAATTTTAATGATTCTTATCTTATTATTTTGTTTAATTTGAGATTTATTTATAGAGAAATTTATTTTATTGATAATAAAACATCAAGCGGAATATAAAGTATCTTTTCCGTTCAAATGTAGGATTAAATTAAACATATTGCTCACATCATTGATAAATTAATATAAACTATTTTTTTACTCTTATTTATCATTATTTTCATTAAATGTTATATAAAGTTTTTAAGGGTCATTCTGTAAATTATTTTTTCCTATATAAGAGGTTTGCGTTGATACAGAGGCTAATGTACCGCCGTATCAATGATACGGGGTCCCAAACTACAGCATCCCCAACATATGTATCTACAATCCCACTGACAGGTTCTCATACCTAAAAAGGGCCCGAAGGAATTTTGATACAGGGTCCACTCAGAACTAGCTATGCCAGTGCTTTGATATTAACATTATTATCTTTGCAATATATGAATTTTTTACAATAGACACAGAAAAACTAAATATTTTTCACTTGGAATAACATTTAGTAATATTTCAAAACTAATAAGTTCCTTTGATAAAAAAAAAATTGAAATATTGTACAGTAAGAAACAATCGGAAAAAAATTATTTTCATCATTTATAAAAGATTGAAAATAAATATGTTGATAAATATTTTAAAACTCCCCTAACGGATAAAAACATTATTGATCAGATCGATTTTATGTAAATTTTATTTTGGACAATGATAAATTAAAAATTCCATACGAGCTTATTTTTCAACGATGATTGAAACATTTTCTTTCTTTGGTTATTAAAATTATTATTTTTTCTGATAAAATAATTGAAATATTTTTCTGATTTTTCGTAAATATATAGCAATATGTTTCAAGACCTCTGCGTAAAGCAGGGAAAAAAATAATGTTGACTAGAATAACTTTATTTTAAGGTATAGTTTTTGTATTAATAAACTAAAAAAATATTTGTATGCCTATTTTGAACAAAGATTGATTTTTTTTTACTATATTTAATTTATTTCTTTTTTTAAAATGTAAATATATTTTACTTTATTTATTAGGACTGAGTTTATATCGGTTATTCTGTTTTTCTGTTTTTAGCGCGTTTTTCACACAGTGGAACAAAAGCGCTATTAGGACGCAAATTTCGTCTTCG